>CANNZV010004193.1:0-45662 GCA_947561585.1 Caprella mutica
GACCTACATTACCCTACATATCCCATCGGGGGATACCCCCACCCCCTTACGCCCTTCTGTAGGACAGTATATTATTGTGTGCGCGATTGTGTGTGCGATCTAATAGCTTGATTAGGGCGGCGTTGTGTGATAGAATCGAGGCCATTATGTGTGAGATGTAGGCATTTTATTACATTGACATGAGTATGCAATACGATTAGGTAGTTAGCGCTTGACATGGGCGTGAGATATGATAGAATCGAGGGCAATTGTATACTACTTGTAATAGAATGTAAGCAAAAGGTTACAATGTGTGCCACTACCCATAACTTCTCACCCTAGCCCTCATCCTATCATACTGTAGCATAATGCCACACTTACCTACATCAACCATGACAAACATGTCATAGTAACTTTATTATCTGGTATGTCGTTTTGTACTTGAATTCCTAATCTACATAGTGCACTATAATAGTATGAACAACACAATTACAAAGAACAGCAAAGTAACAGTAACCTTCCTCGACGGTAACCTACACAGAGAAGTAAAAGGCTACCTTAAGAACTTTGTAACTGCAGCATGCGGTGGGCAAGCAATACAAATCGCACAACGTGGCAACCTTCAATACCTTGTAGTTGTAGGAACACCATTCACTGTAACACCTGGATGGGACATCACCGAGAAAGTAAAAGGCAAGATTGTAAAATAGTTCTTGCACAGCAACCTAATACACGATACATTAAAAGTGTAGAAACAACCAACCAAAGGGACAAAATGACCTATAAAGAAACACTAGCAAAAATAGACATCATCGAAGCTGGACTTAGGGCACTTGCATCAGACATAGCTAAACTACAGGCACCATATACACCTGGTATCTACAATATCTACCCCGACGAGCTTACTCAGAGTGTTGAGTACAAAGAAGCAAGGCTTAGGTATAGGAAAAAGTTTAATGAGCTCCGAGCTGTGAATAGCTACCTAGTACGTAACTACAAGAAAGAGATGAAACGTGATAGAGAAGCAAGGCGGTACAGCAAATAAACTTGTTAGGGCAAGTATAAACAGACATTTAAGCCCTAAGCGTGTGTGGGATAACCTCTCACACGGTATGTTAACCGAAAGCCAAATGAATTTAATTGAAGACTACCTTGATACACGTGATTTCGATGATTGGGGTGTACACGAAACAAGCTTAGAGCAAAGCTATGACTACTTATTTGAAGAGTTATGCAAAGAGTTAAAGCTATCCGCTAAAGAAGTACTTATTCGCTTCGATTGGCAAGTGGATTGGGAAAATGCGTCTTTATAGACTAGATAACACGTACATAGTAGCTCCTAGCTTAGTACAAGCACTAGATGCTATCAACTTTGAGCCAAAGTGCATAGAACAGTTACCATTTAAGCTAGTAGAAGATAACGATATACATAGCTACAGAGCGGCTGCAGCATGCCCAAATTGCGAAGGAAATAACAATGGACAATAAAGAAACGGATATTGCCAATGAGCAAATAAAGCTACTGATGCGTCATACAAAAGGAGCTGGCCTAATTGCCTTGGCGAGAGTAAGTCCCAGAATTATCCTGGAGCTGCTTCAGCGGCGTGACATTCGCTCTGGCCTGCTGACCCACGTTGCAGAAGCAGCGGGGTATATTCAGGAACAACATCTCAACGAACAGGCGCTGGTTTTTCTGTACAGGCTAACATCGCACGAAAGGCCGGTTGTCAGAGAAGGTGCAGTGATTGGTTTAGCGCGAATGACAGACCAACCCGGTGTAAAGGAGCATCTGAGGCAAGTCCAGTCTAACGACAACAGTGCCGTGATAAGTGAGCTCATTGAAGATGCTCTTGAAGAATAAATTACTTCGGTCCGTTAAAAGACGAACTACGTTTGAAGCCCCTGCTGAATTTCCAGAGTTTCTGGAAGCAAATTTTGATTCCTATGAAGATATCTCCACCTATCAGGCAAAGAGAGATGAAGAGGTAGTGCAAATCGCAACCGAACATTATATCGGCCCAGGGTTAGAACTCGCTGGCAATATGCTTTTCCTGGATTTTAACGGCTTAGATGAGACCAGCTTCAGGATAGATATTCAACCTACTGTGCATGCTCATAGGACTAGGGCTACACTTAGCTTGTTGGTTGGTGTTTATGGGCTAATCATAGCAGCCATAGTAGGGCTAGCGTAGTATGTCTCCTATAATAAGCCGGTACGGCGAAGACCTAGATTACTACCTAGCAAGCGGGAAATACATGCACCACCCGTTTGACGTTAACATAACTATACTTGAGATAACATATCGATATTACCGCACTTTAGACCACACTTTACAGCCACACGAATTCGACGCAATTAAAGAATACGTAGAAAACGCTTGCAATACTAAGAAGAATAGGGCATTATAATAATATGGAAAATACATCAGAACTAGAGAAACTTTGTGCATTCATCAACGCATTAATTAGCCTAGCAGTAACTGGGGCATTATTATACGGACTTTTCTGGGTAGTACTTATAGTTGTAGCACTGGTGAGAAGTGCATAATAAAGTACACTTTTATCCTTGACAATATCACCAATACTTGGTAACTTAATATAACACACAAACAGAAAGACAACACTATGAGAAAACCATACGACTGGCCAGCAATAACTTGGCGTAACCACGAAGAATCCCTAAAACAAGAATTAGAGCAGATTCAGTTTGATGCAATGATTGAAAAGGCTATCGATGAGGTAGTAACCGATGGCTGGGATGAAGAACCTACAAAACGAGGATAACACAATGATACACGAGGGCTATAAACTACTATTACTACAAGAGATATGCGATGACTTCGGTAGCTTCTTGTACATCCAAGGTGGGAAGATATATCTAGACCACGGACCGGGGCAGTATGATGTAACAGACGATGTACTAGAGCTGTTAGTTGAGTACCCACTGCTAGAGATACCAGACCTACTGGTAGATGCTATAGAAGAGGACTACACTTGCGATGGTTGCCAAAGATTAATGATACCATGCGAAGTAGTAGAACATATAGACGCTATCGTATGCCTAGATTGCGACGATGGTTACACACAAGCATGCGAATTGGATTACGAGGTTTAAAATGGGACAAAAAGCAAGAATATTAGAAGATGTTATGGTACAGCTGTGCCGAGGAATGTTCAAGGGTTACACGTTCGGACAGCTCATAGACATGGCAGTGTGTGAAGCAGGCTACCGCGACAGCGAGTATATCAGTAACGAAGAACTTATAGCCAACCTAAGGAGAGTAGTACGTGATTTGTGATACATGCAACACTGCGATGGAATGTATAATAGGTAGCTTCTGGCAAGCAAGGGAGGAGGTAAACGCATGATATTTGACACAAAATGGTACGATATGTTCACGAACAAGGGGCAATACAAGGTTGCAGTGAACAGACTAAACACAAGACTAAAGCAGCTATTAGGTAAAGAACTAGCACGACAACTAACAGAAGGAAAACGACGATGAATAAATTATGGAGATGGTTTGCTGAGCTATTCAAGCCTGGTTCAACCAAAGGAAAAGAACTACCACCAGTAACGAAGTACATCCCACGCAATAGAAAAGAAGCGAAGGAATACTACGGCGACCCATCACAAGGTAAGCTGAAGTTCCAACGACAGAACATGAAGGTAGTCAAGGACTTACCGGGTAACTGGAACAACCGTGTACGACCTAAGTTGTACATCAACAAGAAAGCTGAGCCATTCTTACGCGCTGCGTTAGGTGCACTCAACCCTGCCGACCTTAATCGTATCACCCGACTAGGCTGCTATGCCCACAGAAGGCAACAACACAACCCTGGCCGACCCCTAAGCTACCACGCATACGGCATCGCCCTTGATATCAACCCTAAGCAGAACCAAGTGCGTAGGTTTGTTACAGGCACGAAACCAGTACCGTTCACTAAAGAGTGGTATGATGTATGGCCTAACGGGCTAAGCCGTTCAACTGTTGAAGCATTCAAAGCAGCAGGTTGGGCATGGGGTGGTGATTGGGACAACTTTGTAGACCCGATGCACTTTGAGCTAATAGATAGGAAATAGAATGTACAATAGTCCCAGCGGTCTAAAGACATACCAACGGTGCCCAAAGCTGTGGTGGTATACCTACATAAAGAAGCTAGAGCCAATCGATAGCGGCTCATTCGAAGCAGCCTATGGTAGTGGGTTCCATGCACTACGCGAGCAAGATACTGATAAACTAGAGGAACTATTCGGTGATAAGTGGCAGGAGGTTATCCGCACACACAGTGAATGCTATGATGCATATTGGAGCAAGCATATGCCCCTAGTAATGGTCAAGCAAGAACTGAAGTTCAGGATGACACTAGCTGAAGGCTACGATTTCGGAGGCATAGTAGATGGTGTAGTGCTAGTAGAACAGGAGGGTAAACATTACCTCCTCGAAACCAAGACTACAGGCGCTAGTGATTTAGCTGACTTCTGTGACAAGAAAGAACACGATACACAGATGTTGATGTACCTATTAGCGGCCCGCGAAAGCCCCGACCTAAAGAAGTTCGATATCCAGGGTATCATTGTTGACGCGACGCGCCGACCAGGTATACGGCAGAAGAAAGGGAGCGAATCAGATAAGGCGTACATCAAGCGCGTAGAAGAATGGTATTACAAGAACCGAGATAAAGCGTTCCACCGTCACACCATCACCAAGACCGATGAGCAACTCAACGATTTCGTAGGCGAACTAATGATGCTGATAGACCTAGTGAATACAGGTATGTACCCAAAGAACACTTCACAATGCTACGCCTTCAGGAAACAGTGTGGTTTCTTCAAGGCCTGCCACGAGAGTGAACCATTAACAAGCGAACTATACACAGTAAGGAAAAGACGATGACCGAAGAAGAAGCAGTAATATTAATAGAGAAATTAAACAAGGATTCAAAGGACATGGCATACGACATGGTAACAGTTTTCGTCCAGGAGGTACCGGACTACGAGGACATCCCAGCACAAATACAGGACAAGTTCAAGTTGGCTGTATTTTATGCAGCATGCCAGCAAGCGATGACCGCAATAGATAAAATACATAATTTTAAGGATGAAAGCACTTCTTTACTGACTATCTCAACACCCGACGAAGGGGAACTAAACTAATGGAAGACAAGAAGAAAAAAGAAAAAGAACTACGAAAACTTGGTACAGTAAAACTACAAGGCAAAGATTACCTACAGGTTGCCCACAGAGTACTACTGTTCCGCCAAGATAACCCGTCATGGAGCATCTTCACTGAGTTCCAGATGTGCGGAGAGGTACCTACCATGTGTTGTACCGTCAAAGATGAGAACGACCGAGTAATAGCTCAAGCACACAAATCAGTACAGAAAGGAGGACGTGGACCAGCAGCCAAGTACCCACTAGAGATGGCCGAAACAGGAGCGATGGGCCGAGCACTAGCAGCATGCGGTTATGGTACACTAAGCGGTGACCTCGATGAAGGAGACCAAATAGCCGACGCACCCCAGGATATGTCAAAACGTAACTGGTAACACCCACCCAAATCCCTACAAATTAACAACAAAAGAAAAGGAAAATATTATGGAAAACAACAACAATAAAGTATACTGGACAGGATTTTGTAACCGAGCTTTCTTAGGAAAAGCAAAAGTAAAAGGAGAAGAGGTAGATGTACTCGACCTAGGCTTCCTTGCTTCACGCTACTGTAAAGAAGAGCGTACACAAAAGACTGAACAGCTACAGAAACGACTGTTCCTAACCAAGGATAACAACGAGCGCAACGTAGAAATCCTACGAACTGTAGGAGTAAAGGTAGGCGCAGCGCATGTAGAGGATATCGCAGGTAGTGATGGGTTCAGTAACAACGTAGTAGACCTAGTCTGCACTTCAGATGAGTACCCTAAGTCAGTAAGTTGGGTAAACGAACAGAAGTTCACTACTAAGGTGTTCGCCCCTCGACCTAAATCAGACGACCCGTTCTAAATTCTAGAATATGGATTGGCCCACCTTACGGGCCGTTTAACAATCAACTAAGGAGCCAGTATTATGGAAAAAGAGTCAACTAAACCTCTAAGAGAGGGTGTAAAATATTTAATCAAAACAGGGACGTTGGCGGGTAAGGTAGTTACTATTGTTCTTAACCCTAAAGACGATGTAGGGATTGACCACGGGTTTGTTCAGATATATGAAGATGGCAAATGGATAGGTCATTGTGGCTCTAATTGGTTTTTGGAGCATGCAGAAGAGACCGTGAGCAAAAGAAAGGTACTAATTAGCCCCGACTGCGGTGGAGGGTTTTACACTTGGAATGAAGATATCCCAACCGAGGATACCCTCTTCAACGGAGAATTAATAGCTGCGGTTGAGTCTGAAGACTCAGAACGTGTAGAGGTAGAGCTTTGTAGGTTGAAAGAGGTTTATCCTGGTTTTTTCTTTAGAGATGAATTGGAGGTAGTAGAGGTTGAGGGCGCTTTCAAAGTAGAAGAGTATGACGGGAGTGAGTCTATTGTACTGAAAAAGGACGTAACCTGGTTATAGATTATGAACAAACGTAGCAGAGCATACAATATACTTAAAGTAGGACTAGAAGCAATAGGCGAAGAACAGCCTACCGATATCATGTTAGCTATGGCTGCTATGATTGACTACGCCACCGCCAAGAAGAAACCACCAACCAAGAAACCACTCTTGTACGACGAGAAAGCGGTCTTAGCTGCACTGGATGTACGGTTAGAGGTAACACGATGGGGCAGTCTAAACCGCACCCTACGTACTATGGCACAAAAGCCCGATGATATCGAGGTATTTGCTAACTGGTTCAACACAGACATGTTACCATGGTTTATATCAAAGGAAATAACAGTAACGTTTAGTATGTTAGCACGTAAGTACCCGGAATGGCTTGAGAAAGCACGAGCAACGCAACCTAAGTCCACTGAGAAAGAGGAGAACAAATGGCGATAAAGAGCAGAATACTTGGAGAAATAAATATAGAAAATACGGATGTATCTATAAAAGACATCATAGACATAGCAGACAGGCTGGGTGAAGATTACTGTGAATTGTTTTTAGGTTGCTCAGGAATATCTATACAGCTTTACACCCTACGGCACACTTCCCCGCTAGAAGATATATTAAATAGCCCTAAAGTAGTAGGGTGTGAAATCGCTGGTAGGCTAACTCACGCTAAAAGGTTAGTTTCTCAACTAGAACAAGCATTGGTGAACAAATGGCGGTAGTATCAAAACTTCTAATAGAAACAGAGCGAGGGTTAGTAGGCGCAGCTATCCGCGACCCGAAGGTGTTCCATGAAGCCCGGCTACAGTATAATCAGTTCTTCGACCCGACCTGCAAGACAGCTTGGAAACATATCGGCAAGGTATTAGAAGCAGGTAAGCACCTAGACGAGATAACCCTAGTAGACAGCTCAAACGGCGACCTAGACGTATGCGACATAGCCAAGATAACTATGGACGCGCCAACTGCCAACACTGTGTACTGGTCGAATATTATACGAAACAATTTCATAGCACGCGGCGTAGCTACCATAAGCTCCGAGTTCAAACAATGGGAAGAGTGGGGAACTACCGGCCCAGAGATGTTAGACAAGATTAAGAAGAAAGTAGAGAAACTTGAAAAAGCAAGCATCACAGACTTACCTACCCTTGCTGCGGTTGCTGTATCCGAAGTCGACCATATCCGCAACTCACCACTTGAACAATTGCAAGGATTGCCAACTGGCCTTGGCATTGAGCGCGTCGTCCCCGGAGGAATACCTCGAGGTAAGGTTACAACGCTTTTTGGCGAATCAGGTAACTTTAAGACCACCGTTAAAAATAACATCGTACTTGGAATTGCTCAAGGAGGGTATCGAGTTTTGGACGTGTCCCTCGAAGATGCCGACGAGCTCACAGCTCACAGGTTTATTGCCGGATGCACCGGTATCAACTACGGAAAGATTAACGCGTATGCCCTCAACCCTGAAGAGAGAGACGGTCTTACCCTCCCGAAGAAGGCCCTCGATGTTGCGGAGAACATTATTATGGGTGGAGAGATTATGCCGAACATTGACGAGATTATCCGAGTAGCACGGGAAAAGCGCCCCGATGCTGTAGTGATAGACTACGTACAGCTCCTGGAGAGCCGTAACCCCAAGCACACACAGAAGGAAGTACTAGACGATATCATGCGTAAATGCCAGCTAGCAGCAAAGCGAGATAGGATGGCGTATGTCATAGTTAGTCAGGTCAAGCAGGATGTAGATAAGCGCGACAACCACGCACCACGCATCACAGACATGATAGGCTCCAGCGCTATGAGGACCGCATCGAAACTTTCGCTAGGGGTATTTCGCCCTAGCCTGTACAACAAAACCCCCAAGAAGAATAGCACCTATGAAAAGCTTGTACACAACCACCCACATGGGAAAGAAGTATACGAAGGCTTACTAGAGCTGCACTTTTTGAAGAATGTTTTAGGTGAACCACGTGTTGTAGTTCACTGTAGAGTTAACCCCGGTACTGGACATATGGTACCCTTTGATATGAGGCCCTATCTATGAGCATATGTACAGCATGCGACTACGATGATAACGTGGTAGTTACGGCTACTTACACACTACTGTTCGACCGGGAAGCAGTCTCGGTAAACAAACTTAAGAGCAATACACGGAGCAAGTGGAACCCCTACCGCAAAGAACGAACACGATGGGAACAATTACTACGCCCATACCAACACCTCCCTAAAGCTACCAAACAGCGACGTATATTCTTAACGCGCTTTTGGAGCAAAGGTAAGCGAGCGTACGACTACGGTAACCTAGTAGGAGGTTTCAAGCCCTTACTGGACATGTTAGTAAAACACGGATTTTTACTTGACGACGCACCTAATAAATGTTTAGATTATTATAGACAGTTTAAATCACCAGACAACACAGACCATATTATATTAGTAATAGAGGATATAGAATAATGAGTGTAGAACACGAATTTGGAATGCACGTATTTGACCCTGAGGAGAATACAAACGAGGCACCCATTGACCCAAGGATAGAGCAGTTACCAACCCCCGAGGAGGACGAAGTAGCGTACGACGTAATCGCCCGAGTGAAGGGTGAATACACTGACGGATTAACACTTAACACACTAACTAAGTTACACCAACGACTAGCCCTTAAGAACGCAGAAGCGGTTATACGGGCATACTGGAGTACAGGCTTTTGGTGTATGCGAGGTAAGACCGTTGAAGGATGATGTAGTAAACAAACCTAAGCACTATAACCAAGCAGGCATAGAGTGCATACAAGCTATAGAAGCGGCAGTAACCGGATTAGCAGCAAAGCCAGCGTATCTAGCTGGTAATGTAATAAAATACATATGGCGCCACACCTATAAAGGTAAACCAGTACAAGACCTTAAGAAAGCGCGATGGTATTTAGATAGATTAATAACACACTACGAGGAGCAAGAGAATGAAGTTTTGGCAGTACCAGAAGATGGCGTTGAGAACAGCACGAGACCAGAAACCAGCAGACAAGTACCTGAATGCCGCCCTTGGATTAACAGGCGAAAGCGGTGAATTTGCAGACATGATTAAGAAGTCCTACTTCCAAGGTCACGAGTTAGACCGAGGTAAGTTGGCAAAAGAGATAGGTGATATCCTATGGTATTGTGCCCTAGCAGCGGATGCGCTCAACATGGAACTAGACGACATCGCCCAAATGAACATAGATAAACTTAAAGCACGATATCCAGACGGATTTAACCCAGAGAACAGTAGAAACAGGAGAAAAGAAATTGATTAAACCACTAAGTAACCATATCCTCATTGAACGGCAGCTAGTAAAGAAGAGCAGCCTTGTCTTACCAGGCGCTAAGAAAAGCGCAGAGCTGTATAAAGCTGTCTGTGTAGCAATAGGGCCAGCTTGTGTGCTAGGCGTTGAAATAGGTGATGAGGTAATCCTCAAAGGAGCTGTCTACGAGGTAGAAGACGGGGACCGCGTGTTAGCACTAGTACCCGAGAGCAGTATTTGTGGAGTAAAGTGTGAGTAGTGTATTAGTAATACCTGATATACAAGCCAAGCCCGGGCAGACCTTAAAGCATCTGGAGTGGCTTCGTAAGTATATCAAAGCAAAGCGACCCGATTGTATTGTAATGCTTGGCGACCTGTGGGACATGGCATCACTGTCGAGCTATGATAAAGGTAAGAAGTCCGCAGAAGGTAAGCGCGTTAACCTCGACTGGGAGATTGGTTGTAGAGCGGCACATATCATCACGCCACGTATTCGAGGATATAACCCTAAGCTTATTTTCACAAAAGGAAACCATGAAGAACGAATCGACAGGCATGCGGAAAACCACCCCGAACTTGAAGGTTCCCTCCCTGACCCGCTGGGTTTCATGGAGAGCCTCGGATGGGACGCTTATGAGTTCCTCCACCCGGCTCAGTGGAAAGGAGTGTCTTTCTGCCATTTTTTCCCTCGCACAAGCAAGGGGAATGTGTCTGCCGCATCGTCTAGAAATGGCGCATCAAGCGCCCTAGCTATGGTCAAGAACAACATGACATCCTGTGTAGCAGGACATAAGCAAGGCTTAGATATTGCTACATATAACCCTGGGCAAGGGCGTAGGTTTCGAGGTATCATAGCAGGCAGCTATTACCTACATGATGAAGGCTACATGGGACCACAAGGTAATGATTACTGGCGCGGGGTATTAATGTTGAACAATGTACGTAAAGGTAACTTCGACATCACAGAAGTGAGCCTAGACTACTTAAGGAGAAAGTATAAATAATGTATGAGTGGGCAATTAAAGAGATAGATAAGTTAATGGCCCTCGACCCGGAATTAGGTACCCCCGAAAGCCGGTTCTTGGAGGCATTAGTTTGGTCTGTAGAGGAATACGAGAAACTAGGCTACATTGTAGTCGTTGCCCAGGCGGGTGGCAGTGAAGTGGTTAATTAACGTAAACAACACAAGCACGCTAAGGAAGCAACAAGCGGTAGAAAAAGTTGTACAAGAAGTAAGGAAAGCCCTTGCAGAATCGATTAGAACAGGGCAGAATATAATAGAAGTGGAGGTAAAGAATGGCACAACTAGAGATATTGACTGATGAATTCCTTGAGAAGTATAAGAACCGCACCCCCGATTGGGGGCCGGTAGGCGAGATAACATTTCTTCGTACCTACAGCCGCGATGGCGAGAAGTGGTGGGAAACTTGTAAACGGGTAGTACAAGGTACGTATTACTGGCAAGCGATGCACTGTCTAGGTAAAGGCATACCCTTTCATATGAAAAAGGCCGAACACAGCGCTGAGCAGATGTACGACCTGATGTTCGATATGAAGTTCCTCCCACCGGGTAGGGGTATTCGCAACATGGGTTGTGATGTAGTCCACAAGACAGGTGCGGCCCTTAACAACTGCGGCTTTGTAAGTACAGAAAACAACCCTTGGGGTGCGTTCGAGTGGGCCATGGACATGCTGATGTTAGGTGTAGGTGTAGGCTTTGATGTACTAGGGCACAGTACATCAGTATTTAAGCCCAGTAAGGCAAAGAAAACTCTCATAATCGACGATAGCCGTGAAGGGTGGGTAGAAGCGCTACACGAACTACTGTATGCATACGGAGCTGGTAACTATACCATGGAGTTCGACTACAGCGCTATCAGACCAGAAGGCTCCCCGATTAAAGGGTTCGGAGGTAAAGCTAGCGGGCCTGAGCCGCTACGTGAAATGCTAGAAAGCATTCGCACTCTACTAGACAGGAGAATAGGTAAGACCTTAGGTATACCTGCTGTCAACGATATCATGGCAATGATTGGGCGGTGTGTAGTAAGTGGGGGCGTTAGACGGAGTGCAGAGATTACATTCGGACCCGACGACGACCCGACATACCTACAACTAAAGAACCCTACAATTCACCCACAGGAGATGGACGATTACAGGTGGTCTAGTAACCACAGTGTGATGTGTGAGCAAGGTGCTGACTACGAGTACATCGTGGAAGGTACCAAGGGCGTATCCGAGCTAGGTGTTATGTGGTTATCGAACGCACAGAACTACGGTAGAATGGGCCAATCACCCGACTACAAAGATAGGAAAGCAAAAGGCTCTAACCCATGCGCAGAACAAACCCTCGAACACAAGGAGCTCTGCTGCTTGGTTGAGGTGTTTCCTGGACGAATCAACACCATGTACGAGATGCAGAATGTATTAAAGTACGCTTACCTTTATGCCAAGACAGTGACTACAGTACCAATTCATGATGAAGAAACACAAGAAATCGTTAGAAGAAACAGAAGAATTGGAACATCCCAAACAGGAATCCAACAAGCAATTGTCCAAAAAGGTACTAGAGAATTCTATTCTTGGTGCGATAAGGGGTACAAATATCTACAACAGCTCGACGCAAGATATGCAGAATGGCTTGACATACCACGGAGTATCAAGCTCACGTCTGTTAAACCATCTGGAACAGTGTCGAAGCTGCCGGGAGTATCTAGTGGAATACATTTCCCCATATCTGAGTATTACTTTCAAGTCTTGCGGTTCCATAAGTCTTCACCTTACCTCCAGCCACTCAGAGAAGCAGGATATAGGTGCGTGGATTTGTCACCTAATGAACCAAATACATGGGCAGTGTACTTCGGAGTAAAGGAGCCTCACTTCCAACGCGGCGAACGGCAAGTAAGTATGTGGGAACAGGCCGAGCACACAGCAAAGATGCAGCAGTACTGGGCAGATAACCAGGTAAGCGTAACCATTAAGTACGGCCCAACAGAGCGGCAACAGATACCACACCTACTAAGGATGTACGAAGACCGGCTAAAGAGTATAAGCTTCTTCCCCACCTCCGACCACGGCTTTGACCATGCACCCTGGCAGCCGATAGATAAGTGTGAGTACGACGCCTACATGCAGAAGCTAGAGAAACCAGACTTCAGCGGAGTAGCTGAGAACGATAAAGAGGATAAGTTCTGTAGTGGACCTACTTGTGAGATACCCACTTAAGTCACTCTGCTAACAAAAGAATAAATCGAACGAGCCCGCCTTTATGGTGGGCTTTTTTATTGACTAAAATTCATATACGTGGGAGTATAGTAGTATGAAATTAAGAAAAAGATTAAGAGATATAGCAAAACTAGGCTCCAATAGAGTGAAGTGGGCTAGGATTGAGCTAATAACGGAACTAGAAGAACATGCCCAGAAAGGGTTTGGGGCTATGCAGGTCCGTGCAAAAGACTTCCCATATTTGTCTAGCTGCGAATTTGGTAGTTTATTTGACCTAATGCAGCGAACGGACTGTTCAGTGAAAAGAATTACCGAGTCTCATTTCTGCGTAATATGGGGCCTAAGGGGGTAGCATGAAATTTCCAGAACAAGAATATTTAGAACTATGTGATAACTACAGTGAGTGGCTTAGTAAACAGCGCTCGGACCAAGCAGAGCTAGACGTAACTGTTGATGCATACGCCCTTCATAAGTTACTAGACTATATACACAAATATAGTAGTACTACTGATTTCGTACCCGGAAAGTTAGTGTGGAATGATAAAGATAGTAAATAAGAACTGCACACCTGCTGAGGTACTAGAAGCACTAAGGCAGGCGCACCGCGACAAGAAGGTAGTGGGCCTCGATACCGAGACAAAGGGTATCAACCCTAAAGACGAAGCACCAGCTGCTAACTTCGGTGGCCAAATAGTGTGCTGGAGCCTTAGTATTCCCGATACCGAGTATGGGAAGGTATTCCTGTGGGCAGACCAGCTAGATTACTTCAAGCGTTGGCTTGAGTCGGGGGCAGCTAAGTGTGGCCACAACGTCTTTGGCTTTGATAAGCATATGTTTGCTAACCACGGTATAGTTCTTCGCGGCATAGTAGGAGATACCTTATGGATGTCACGGCTACTATACAACAGTAAGCTAAGGCAACACAACCTCAAGGCGTTAGCATTGAACTGGCTAGACTACACCCAGCCACAGCTCAAGGATTTGTTCATGCGACCTCGTCACGAGAAGGTTTTTGTACAAGAAACCAAGAAGTCAAAAGGCGTAGTAACAAACCTCGAGTTTCGTGAAAGCAAAAAGAAGGTAGGCGATACACCAGGCGTACCTACATTGTTCGCTACAGGGGAACGCTACAGGGTACATAAGGTACTAGAGTTTATCCCTCTCGATACTATACCAACAGACTGCCCCAACAGGTTAGAATCGCTGTACGATTATGCTAGCGCAGATGCGTGGATTACGGTACAGTTATACTACCTAATGAAGGCAGAGCTAGAGAAAGTAGAATGGAAAATAGCAAAATGAGCTATCAGGTAAAGATAACAGAAGAATGTATGGAAGAATGGCGAAAGCGTACAAACGGGCAATTGCCCGGCTGGGACTGGACAGGATTGTGTATGATGTTAGGCGCCCCACAGACGATTAAAGGATTGAGAGCAGCGCTATCCGAACCTAATGTAGGCACTCTTAGGCACATAGAGGTAGCTACCCTGTGCAGACAACACTGCCTAGGTATGTCTACATACCCTATAGCCAGTGCACCCGTGTACAAAGCGTTAGCGGGTATAGAGGACGACTCCACAGTAATAGTCCTATGTTACCTATTAGCAGAGAGGTTATGGACATGAATCAATTTGACCTACATAACAAGTTCTGGCTTCCTAGCCTAGAGCTCCTTAGTAACATGGAGCAGGAGGGTATTATGCTCGATTGCGAAGCACTCCACAACATGAAAGCGCTAGTAGACGAGGAGGTTGCTGAATTATCGGTTACCTTAGGTTCGTGGGCAGCTAACTACATCCGACAACTCCATACCGACGAGATGAACTGGAACAGCCCTAAGCAGTTAACGGAATTCATCCACGACTACAAATGCTACCCAATCAGCCCTGTAACAGGCGGATTGAACGCTACAAAGAAGAACAAGCAAAAAGCAAGAACCACAAGTGAATCAGCCCTACACTATTTTAAAAACAATGCAAAATCAAAGACAGATGAAGACGGATTCAAAGCCCTTTTACAGACCAAGACCACCACGAAGTTGGGCCAATTTATGGAGAAGTTGCCTACCTTGGTGGGACCCGATGGAAGATTACGTTGTTCAATTGGACCAGGTACGGATACAGGGCGTCTCAATTGTAGTAAGCCGAACCTCCAACAAATCCCCAGCCGTAATGACAAGTTTGGAATTCGCAAGGCTTTCACAGCTTCTCCAGGAAAGTTACTCGTGGTTGCCGACTACTCCCAGCTGGAAATGTATGTCATTGCGCATTTTCTCATACACTGGTTTGACGACCATTCGATGTATGACGACTTATCCGGCGGGGATGTACACACAAACACAGCCTTCAGGGTATGGGGAGCCGAGCTTAGAGAACTCGGAGGAACCCACGAGAATATTAAGGAAGAAAAAGCGACCAAGCGATACAGAGATTACGCCAAGACTGTCAACTATGCAGTGGCGTACGGGAAGACAGCAGCAGGGTTAGGTGCACAAATCAAAGATGCCAACGGCAAAAGCATAGGCACAGAGGGCGGCCAAAAGGTACTAGATACGTACTTCGCAGCATACCCGGGGCTACAGCAGCTGTTCGAACGCTGGAGAAACGAGGCAAGAGAAACGGGGTATGTACGCACATTACTGGGGCGGACTAGGCCACTACCCGATGCAACATCCGATAACAAGTGGGAAAGGTTTGCAGCAGAGCGTAGGGCAGTTAATACCCCCGTACAAGGCAGTGCAGCCGATATCGTTACCTCAGCCATGTTACGTTGCAATGTAACACCTCTCTCGAGCGGGCCGTCCTGGTACAACAAAACCCTGCACCAACTCGATGCAAGGCTTGTATTACAGGTTCATGATGAACTTATTTTTGAGGTGCCAGCTGATAAAGCAGAAGCGGCGCAGCAGGAAATAGTGAAATGTATGGAGAACCCTTTCAGTAAGCCACTAAAGGTGCAGCTAAAAGTGGACAGCGATATAGGAAGGACATGGGCAGATGCAAAGTAAAGCGGAGAACCGTATACACGCCTTCGACACTTGCCACCTAGATAACGCAAACAGGTATTACCGCGAAAGTAAGAGACAGTAGAAATGGGGCGATGAAGGCCCTAACCATCTCTGACATAATTCCACCTTTGAGAGAACGTATACCCCGTTCTCTTTTTTATTTTGCACTGAATTGCAGCTGTCAACCACTACATATTTATCCCCTGATACCCCTACACAAGCTACCCAATGCTCCCATTCGTCTACACATAGGATAGCTGCTCCACCATTCACTACGTGGTACCATAGTTTTCTACACGAGTAATTTACACGGTCCGAGGATAGTTCAGAGTAGGGTACTTCTATATACGCCAGAGCCTCCTTAAGGCCGTGCTCATCAGTACCATCTTCGTCGCTAGTTCCTGCTTTACTGCTTAACCAGTGTTGGGGCAAAAAGAAACCCCGCAAAGCTTGCAGGGCGTTCTGGAGTGATGCAGGTCCGCACCATCCTGGGTGTAATTGGTATTTCATTTAAGGTACCTATCGCGCAGCGCTTTGATATCCTCCTTTCTTAGTACTTTCCACGTAGATACTGCATTCGGGAACATAATGCTCTCTCGGTCACGTTTGTCGTGGCTAAGCCCTACAATATGTCCTAGTTCATGCATCATAACATCGTCGCGGTCAAATACTTCCAGACTGTGGTAAACCAGTACAGCGCCTTTTTGTTCACCCCGGTAGGTGAATCGCACCGCTTCTGCTATCTTGGTATGTGTAGTAAAGCTAGGTAGCGCCAGTACATCTACAGTACTACCTGGAGGTAAAAACTGGAACAACCTAAAGCCTAGTGCTTTATTGAACCGCTCTATTGCCCGTTTAGTCTCCCATATAAGCTGCGAGTGAGCCCCCACCCTGATAGGGAACTTGTCCCACTCGCCTTCGTTTACCTTACCTTGGCAGGGCTTAGTTACGCGCCCCTCTCCTAATATCTTCCACTTACCTGGTTGCTCGCACCATGTTAACCACTTTGTATTACTTTTGCTTGGATGTATGCTGGGTGCAATATGCTTGCACGTCATAGTTAGGATAGCTAATATTACTACTACAGTTCTCATTTCCATATATTATGTAAAATGAACGGTACACACAGAGCACAAAAGCTAAGTACACCGATTGCAAGCCGCACAGGAGTTGGTAGCATAAGAAAACCAGAACCCCATAGCAGAGCAGCAACTACCAGAAGGGCTAGTATTACGCAGAATGAAATTACACTACCACTCATCCCTTCACCTTCAAGCTAAGGAATTCAACAACTTTCCTGATTTTACCGACAATTGCGTCGTCTTTCTTGGTAGGGGTAATAGCTGTGATGGCAGTAGCGGCGGTTACTAGCGCCCCGACTGCAGCAAAAATGGTGAGGTAGTGTTCTGTTACAAAACTAATCATGACATGTCTCCTTTATTGATTGGTGGTATCTTTTGACCGCGCCTAGGTAAGCAGCGAATCGTTTAGCGTTATCTCTGTTCAGGCAGATGAAGTCTTTAACCCCATCCCCATCTTCATCTCCGCAAAGTTGCCAGAGCACTCTAGGGTATTCTGGCTGGTCAACAACTATACAGTTAGTCGGGACCATTATCGTCTTCGGCGTGCATGCTGTTAAGGAATATAACAACCCCACGGCTATCAGCGTCTTCAAGTATCTTCTCATCTATTTCACGTTGCCTTTCTTCTGTCTTTCTTATATTTTCTTTTAACTTGGGTATCTGTTTCTCTTTTAGTCTAGCATTTTTTAACTCCCCTAGGGCAATTATTAGCGCTAAACCTAGTCCTGCTAATACGATTATGGTTTCCATTCTACTCCGGTTTTAGGTACTTGAAAGAGTTCGCTATCGTTCATGCTGTCTATTACTCGACCTAAGAGCTTCATTTGACGTTCTTCAGCTTTCGTTAGTTTCTCTACTAGTTCACTCATCTTTATTAGGTTTTCTTTCAAGTCCTTTCTAACGTACCATACCGGTACGCCATCTTCATCCTTTATGTTGTGCCAGGCGTAAAGAGCGTTCAACTTCTCTCGGTCTTTGTGCCCAAACTCCGCGTCATTGTCGGACTTGTCACGTGATTTAAGGAACTCAAATATCATCTTAAGTACTAGCACCAACAGTATTCCGCCAACACCTAAGCTTTGAATGTCTTCCATTTCTCCTCTCTAGGGGGTTTTAAAATAATTTTTAATCGCTATATACATATTTACGTTACCCGCCCCCGATACAGAGGTCAATTTAAAACGGTACCACAGTGCAGTAGCGCAGTTTACATCAGTCAATTCCCCGCCTGGTGCCCCACTTGGTAGCGATGCAAGGCCGTTGTAACCATGAGCTGCCGTCATAGTCACCCAATCATCGTCGTTGTCTAGGTTAGGTAGACGAATACAGCTAGCCTGTAGTACGATATCTGCGAACAAGTTACCATCCCACTTAAGGTGTACCGACCAAGAGGTGCCGTGTGGTATAGCGAATGGTCCTGTGTATGTATCGGTGTTTATTAATTCATCCTCTACAATCAGGCCGCCATCGTAACCGTTGAAGTAAACATGCTTGGGTGCTCTTACTTTATCGTACATCTATTTTTCCTCCTACGCTCGTTCTTACATGCACGACAATATCTCCGCCCATTCCTCTTCGCCGGCCGTTTATGGAGGCGCGAGCGTACCCTCTACCATTTGTAGCCCCTTTCCACTCTAGGCACCCTTTTTTAGTAGGAACGATTCGATTCATTATACTATTATATGTTGTAATGTCCATATATCTAGTATATCACAAAAAAGTAAGGCGGTCCACCACCAGTGGCCTGCAAGAAGCCCAAAGCCGAAGCACATAACCAACGGGAACCATATATGCCGCTTACCAAATGCTCTTAATATCTCACTGTAAGTATTGCCACCGTGTCCATCAACAGCTAAATAGATGTCAATGCCGATGAAAGCTACTACAACGATTACCATAAATAAAGTAACTTGCCAAACGTTCATGATAGTTCTCCTACTATATAATCACGGATGGTTACCCCAGCCGCTATCGGGTTATTCAGCCAAGCCGTCGTAGTATCGGCTATTGCTGCGTCTCTTAGGTGAGATGATGATAATTCTACGTACTGTGCAACTTCAGAAGGTCTAGAATCCATCCAAGGAGAAGCTAGTGTGATGGCTGCTGCCATATCACCTCCTGTCTGGGTAGCTGCTAACAGCCCTACAACACTAATAGATAATTGGTCGATAACGTTACGTCGCCTTCGCCTTCCTTCGGTCCTAGATTCACAGTTATTATACCACTTCTCCCGGTGCTTCTGTTGTCCTGGTGTCCCGTCTGTGTGGTACCATGTTATGGTTAACAGTCTATGCCTGGCTAACCCTGCTGCATCATCAGTGTAGGTATAATCCTCTGCTACGACTATATCAGAGCCTACGACTTCTCCGTATGCATCTAGGCTAGCTGAAGCATAATACCCTACACGGGTTATTCGGCCCCGTGACCAAGTGGTTACTGGATGTAACCTAGCCTCTAGACCATTTACGTAATTTATAGACATCGGCGCCTCATCCTTGGCGTATTTGCTAGTGTCTACAAAATCATATATCTTATACATTAACTACCTCCCTTTGAGGATATGGTGTAAAAGTTAACCTTAAACGAACCACCAGAGCGCCTAACCTGAACCTCAAACACAGCCTGTCCTGTAGGCAGGTTGGATATAGTACCTAAGTCTGCTATAGTAGGTGCAGCGTGTGACAGCCCAGTTACTTCTGCAATAACTTGGGCATTTGTTACATCATATATTCGTATATCGTGAGTACGCCCCCCGCCTGCATTAGACTGAGATGTCAAAGATAGCATCTGATTAATAACGCCCCAGTCGGTAGAACCGCCGTAGATGTACCTAAATACTGTAGAGTATGTAGTACCTACTGAGTAGTTAGTGACGTGAAGAGCTAACTGTTGGATATCCGCCAATGTTGGTGTAGCCCCTAGAGGGGTAGCTACCCAGTTAGTCCCATCAAATACGAAGTGGTCCCCGTCTACTGGTGCTGCAGCATTTATTGGTGTACCTTGTAGCCCGTCAACCACAGGGTTAGGGTAAGTACCAGACAAATCACCGCCCGCTACTCCGTTCGGAGGTCTTGGGCTGGTTACCTGCTCGGCTTCTACGTTTGCTGAAACTACGTCAACTACTACATTATCGCCTACAACAGCTGAAGTTACCTTAGAAGAACCTTCCTTTACTCCCCTGAATTGTAGGTCAACGCCTACTTTTGCGCTGAATATGTCGGCTCCATCGCCGATGTTGCTTGCTGTATTACTCTCTCCAGAACCGCCTCCACCACTAGCTAAGAGCTGTGTGAGTGTACTCTCTGTATTGTTCTCGTCCTTAAATACCAGGTTGCCAGAAGAATCTCTAGAAATATAAGCTTCCTCATCACGTGCTGTAGAAGGTGAAGGTGGCTGGACAAAGAGCCCCTGGACTTCAGGGGCATCTTCATTCGGCTCAAGCGGACCTCGTAAGAAGTCATCGCTATCCGCCGCGTCTCCTCCACCTGCAACAGATTCTTGCTTAAGAAGCTGAACCCTGTCGGCAGGCTTTGGCATTATGCGAAGGTCTTTCCTAGGTACTGTGGCTGCATCATGATGTCATCTGCGTTCATGGCACGGCCAAGGTAGTAAACACCTTTGTTAGCTCCAGTAGGTCTAATATTAGTTAAGCCAGTTCCTGGGGCAATGTATACTGGGTCACCAGCGGAAAATCCGCCACCAGTAAGTAAGCCTTCTCCAAGACCATCACTGATTATTTCTACACTTGCAGCTGCAGCAGCAGCAGTTTTAGCTATTCCAATGAATGAGCGAACAGTGCTGTCCGTGTCTGCATCGGCTGGAGCAACTTCGTCTGCAGTAGTTGTAGAATATACTGGGTCTCCAACTGCAACAGCAGCCTGAGCGATAAATGCGTTACATACGCGCATTGCTTCGCCTGAGCTAAGTACTTCTAGTTGGTTAGAGCCATTAATCTGAATAGTAGTTCCGTCTACTTCTACAGCAAGACCTGCAACAGATTTGCTAAGAGCACCAGCTGGGTCAAGAAGAGTATCAATCTCGTTACCAGTAATCTGAAGACCACTGTTAGCTGCGATGTCAACAACGATAGCGTTTCCTAGAATTTCTAGCCCTGCACCAACATTTACGCCAATTCCAGCTGCGCTAAGCAAGATTGCTCCAGCAGGGTCGACGAGTACTTCAAGTTGTCCAGCGTTGAACTGAAGACCAGGGATAGCGCTAAGGTCTACAGAAGCGATACCACCAGAGATGTCGATTCCGTTTCCACCGCTAAGTGAACCAGCACCAGCAGTTTGTACCCAGTTCTGTCCAGTAGTGTTAACTACAAGTGGGTCATTAGTAGCAAGCGTCCAGCGTGTGTCGCCGTTTGCTGTGCCTTCTCCTACCCAAACAGTAGCTCCTTCAGTTACATCTGCATCGTCATCGAAGTCAAGTGCTCGGTCAAGAGTACCCGCTGCGCTGTATACGTAGATGCCGTTTTCTTCTGGGTTAGTTTGGTTCTTAACAAGAACTCGGTCACCAATAGCCAGTGCTACGTCGTCGATTGACGTAGGTGCTCCAGTGATTTGCCCTTTTCCTTCTGCTCCGCCACCTGCTGCGAAAGTACCACCCAAGTCTGCTGTAGTAGCTACTCGTGCTGATTCTTTGTAGTCAAGGCCCTCAAGAGCTGCCTGGAACTGACCAAAAGATACTGCATCGGTAGCTGCAACACCGTCAGCCAATCCTGTGATTGAGTTACCGCCCATAGCGATATTACCATTCATGGAAATACCGGCTACTGTGATGGTATCCGCTGTCGGGTCCATCTCACCTGGGAACCAGTTGTCTCCAGGTCGGTTGTATAACATTCTAATTTCTGCCATTTATTATCCCTCTTTTTGTGGTGCGTATGTTACAGCACCGGTTTCTGTGTCTACGACGTAATCCTTAAAATCCTCAATCTCTATCTCTAGTTTCTCACAGACTTTCTCGGCGGTAACCTTGAGGGTAGCCAGCGCTTTTGATACATCCGACTTTAGTTGAACTTCCTGACTTATCATTGTTAACGCTGCTGCGAACGCTTCATCCGTCTCGGCTTTCATACGTAACTTAGCCTGGTGTGCTTCTAGCTTAGAGCTAGCAGCTTGGGTGGAATACACCGATGCTGCATACTTAAGCTTTAAATTGCCTCTTAATCTCTTTACCTTTGTTAACTCATCTTTACTTTTTCTCTTTGCCACGTCTAACTCCTAACTACTATTGGTAATATGCCTTCTATTAAGGCTAAATCTGTACTAGATAGTGCTTGCCCTACGAACTGGGTAGCTGCAATTCCTGAGGTGGGTGTTGGTCGACCGAGCAATAATTTGCCATCAAAACCAATCCAGTATGTCCTCTGAGGGATTAACACGAGCGGGGTGGTAAAAGTTGTAACGTTAACAATACCTTGTCTTGTTACAAAACACCCTGTAGCTCCTGTCCTCTCAGTAACCAAACCTACACAAGGCATGGTAGTCATATCGGTAATATCTACCGTATCGACTTGGTACACCCCATTAATAGCATCTCCAGTGATATAAACGAAGTCTCCTACTTCTACATCGGTGGGACATTGGGCTTCGAACCCGCGCAGTTCACCTGATGTATCTGTTGAGACAGTACATAGTCCTTGTCTCATTACTTACCTTCGACTTTCTGTGATGCTGTAGCTGTGCTTGCGATAGCGGACTGAGCGCTGCCAGGTGTACTGAATTGCCCTTGTCCTTGTTGTTCCCTCTCTTGGTCTCGTGCTGCGTAGTTCATCTGCATTTGCTGAACGAACTGTGGTTGCAGTACTTGGTCGGTTGGTGCTTGGAACAGAATCCCTAGTTGAAGCCGGCCTTGGTAACCTACCTTTTCCTTGATTTCATCCACATTATTTACTATCTCTAGACGTATTTCATCGTATATCTCTGGGTATAGTTGCTTAACTGTATCAACCGCCTCCTGCGTTAGCTTACCGCCACCCATATCGTCAAGAAGACTATAGGGGTTCTCTGCTGCAGCAAGTATACGAGTGAACTTATCTAACTCAGTATTGCTTGGTGACCAATTATCTTTACCAAACCCTGTCTGTAGAGGGCTCCTAGGGATAAGAGTACTGAGGTACTCTATTCTCGCTACAGCTTTTTGCATAAGCTGGTCAGCGAGTGTCGGCCTAACTGAGTACAGGTGTCCGAACTGTTTATACACCTTTTGCTTCAAGATATCAGGGTTTGCTGTAATACTATCTAGTTCAGCTGCTACCCGTTTGAATTCCTGTACACGTTTACTAGACTTTTGTGTACCCTTCTTCGGTTTGGCTCCAAGGTCTTTGTTGAAGCTAACTTTGCCGAGGATGGTTGCTGCTGCGGGTACAGTGCCTTTTCTAGGTTTACCAGCGAGTTTAATAAACGATTTAACTCCAGACCGAATGTGTTTGGTACCACTAGGGATTGCGGCCAGGGCAGGCGATATAGAAGCAAGAGTGTAACGTTTAGCTGCTCCAAGTAGTCCTCCAGCTGCTCCATTCCCTTTTGCGATAGTTTGAACGGCATCTGCTGATGCGCGTTGTGTGCTGTTTTTAGCCCACAGTTTTGCGATGATTTCTGCTTCCGGCGAGAGTTTTTCAATGTTTATTCCTTCCTGTTGGAGCATTTCCCCTATAGGGCTTATCTCCCCAGCTTCATTCCTTAGCGGTACTTCAAATGATGGTATTTCCTTTTTAAGGGCATCTATGTCTAGGTTGTCATACACACTAGAGCTACTTGGTGGGAGGTCGTTAAGGTTCTCTGCCATATTCCTTTCCAAGGTTTTAACCTCGTCTAGATTATTCAGATATGACTTAATCCCCGCTCCATCTAGCTTGTTTATGTCTGCTTTGGCTATGCTTTTGGACAGTTCACTTATTCTCTTCTGGTCTGACTTTATTAGTTTCTTATAGGCTGCTTGTGTGGGGCGTCCTCCGAAATCATTTAATTTCTTCGCTACCGTCCGCTCCCATTCAGGTCCAGCCTGTTC
Organism: Caprella mutica; assembly: GCA_947561585.1. Lineage (NCBI taxonomy): Eukaryota > Metazoa > Arthropoda > Malacostraca > Amphipoda > Caprellidae > Caprella > Caprella mutica. Next base: position 24,117 of record CANNZV010004193.1, read on the forward strand.
TACAAAATCCTCCCAATGGCGTGACTGCATATCTAGGTGACGTTGTACATTAGTGGGCTTACTTACGCCCTCAGCTATTTCGTTAGCTGCGGTGTACTTTCTACTGGAAACTAATGCATCATCCTTAATCGTATTGAAAGCCTTAATCCCAGATTCCGAGGGTTCTGCGGCCTTCTTAGCGGATTTGAACTTGCTTGCTATTTTACCTAGCCCCCCTACTGCACCCCCAATACCTCCACCTAGAAGAGCTCCGCTGCTCATTGAAGCTAGTATCTTCTCTGCATCGACGGGTTTATCGTGAAGAGCTGCCTCACCTATTGCAGCCCCTCCTGAGTACAATGCACCTTCTATTGCACCTTCAGTAGCTAGCCCTGCAACTTTTCCTGCCCGTGCGCCTACTTTTGTCCCAACCTTAGCGGCTCCCTTGGTAGCTAGCGCTGCGGGTGACAGTATGCCACTCCCCGCTCCCCCTAACGCTCCTACTATAGCACCACCTACCTCAAATCCGGTAGAAATACCTTTGTGCGCATCTCGAGCCTTAGCTATGTTATCGGCTTCACTTGACTGTGCGTTAATAACATCAGTAATACCAAGAGATGCTCCAGAACCAAATGCAGTAACAGCTGCAATGGCTTTATTACCGAAAGTGTCTAATCTTTCGGCTTCGTTCTGCTCAGCAGCTATCTCCCCTGTGGATGCTTGGCCTACTGTTTGCCCTCCATACACACTACCCTGGTCGAGCTGCTCCTTAACTTCTTCAGGAGTTGCTAGGATATCATGGCCCTCAGCTGTCCTTACTAGCTGGTTACCTTCTTGTACCCAACCGCTGTCCAGTGCACTTTTTACATCAGAATTGCGAAAAAATTTCTTCTTCCCATTCTTTTTTAGTACAATACCGTCTGCCATAGCTAGAATCCTGCCTTTTTAGCGCTTCGAGATATGGCTTCCTGGGCATTTGTCTTAAATAGGTCTTTTTTTGCTTTCCTCTTCAACTGGTCTTGTATTTGTTTTTTACCTTTAGCAGTAGACTTGTCTGATTTTTCTTTTTTCCTACGCATTAAGTCAGTTACAGCTGCCCACGCTTTTTCGTGCTTACTGCGTAATTCAGGGTCCAAATTGACGTTACCTTTTCTTAGTAATTCCTTCATCTGTTTTGAACTTCCCATGCCTGGGTTATCTATTATAGCATCTAGGGCTTCCTCTTGTGACCCTCTATCTAGTTCTTCTACTAGGTTGTGTTCTACCTTTAGTCTCTTATTTTCGTTGGTTTCAGTAGAGGCTTTTCTACCTTCCCCTCCTTGTAGTAGTTTGGGAAACTTAATGCTACCTCTACCTCCAGTGAACAATCCTACTCTTCTAGTCATCTTGTTCTCTATTGTACCATACAATTTCTCTATAACTCTATTTATCTGTCTAGGAGTAAAATTGGTTATATCAGTAGGACCTCTACCCTGTACCGCTGCCAATACTTTACGGTCTTGCCCGTTTAGTACCCCTAAGTTGTAAAATTCCTTTCCAGCCAATAACGAGGCCTCGTAAGCTGACTGGATAACTGAGGTATCCCCTAGTTGGGCTATTTTTAGGTCTAGGTCGCCACTACTATAGCTAGCTAGCGTCCCAGCTAAGTGGCGTTGTGCAGAAGCCATATCGTCTATGGCTACAATATCTTTTTGTAATCTGTTAGAAGTGTCTGTAGAGGTATTTACGGATAGGGTTATTTTATCTTTAGGGCTGGACCCTTCAAATAGGTTAGGAATATGCACGTCACGCCCTTTCCCTGTTTTCCTCTCGGCAGGAGTTCTCATGTCTAACGTACGGCTTTCTGCACTACCTCTACCGGCTCCTCCGCCTTTTCCCCCCTTTTTGCGTGCTTTCATGAGAGCTAGTTGATTGCGCATAGCCTGGTTGCTTGCCTTAAGCTCCAGTTCTGCCTGCCTAGTCCCCTGCGCGAATAGTGTCTTCTGGTATTCTTCGCCGAACGCTGCAGCCTGTTGGCGTGCGCGCTGCCGTACGATATCGGGCATGAAGGTCTTCTCTGCTTCTGCTTCCGAAGCGAGCTGTGCTGCTTTAAGCTTCTCTGCGCGTATCTCGTTTCGCATAGAGATGTCTCGTTCAATAGCTACCGACTCGTCATCGATTATGCCCATTTGTTGGTTTATAGCCGATGCCTGTTGCCTGCGGTGAGCTAGCTCTGTCTCAACTTCCCGGTTGATTGCTGAGTTAAAAGCTTCTAGTCCGATATTACGTCCACCCATATTAGGCGCTAGTAAACCACCCATGGCAATACCTATAAGATTAGCTATGTTAGGTGATGTCTTAGGTGCTTTAGCCGAGATGATAGCGTCGAGCTTTTGCATAGCTTCTTCTCTCATCTGCTCTGGCCCTTTACGTGCAAGCATAGCTGCTTCTTGCTGTGCTTCTAGGTCTAGGATATTTTGCTCGTTAAGCTTCTGGATATCCGCGTTACGCTGTTCAACCTGCTTGGCCATTAGCTCGCCTTCAGCTAACTTCGACTGTGTCTTCTCTAGTGTGGGGTTTGTGGGTGCTTTCGCCTCACCTTCTGGTGCTGCTTCAGCCTTCTCTGTAGGTGCTTCACCCCCAAGTACTTCTCTACCTGCTGCGATAACAGGGCTATTTTCGATGGTATCGGTTATCTCCTGCTGTACCCCTGCTTTATCGGCTGCTTCCGCTGCTTCTAGTTGAGCTCCCTGTGCTTTGTGCGCCTTCTTCTGCGCCTCGAACCTACGCTTCTTCGCGTCGTCTGCAACCTTCTGTTCCTCTGTTGCGGTCTTATCTGCTAACGCTTCTTGCTCCGCGTTAGCTTGCTGTAGCTGTTCTTGAGCTTTCTGGTTAAGAGGTTCGGTTAGTGCTGCCTGAGATGCTCCTGGTACACTGTTATCTGGTGTACCTTCTGTGTGGGTAAGCTTCCCATCAGGAGTTAATCCTAGTGTAAATTTATTCATTACTCACCCCTTAAAGAACCAAAAACGCCAGCACCTAATGATAACAATCTCTCAGAACCTGTTGGTGTATTTAGGTCTTGCTGTCGGCGATTAGTTAAAGTATCTTCTAGCCGCATCCTTCCTTGCAACCCTGCTTGTGCATTTTGAAGCTCCATGCCCATTAATGCGCGCTGCTGTAGGTCGTTTGCCTGTCTGGATTGAAGGCCTAGCCGCTGTAATCCTTGGTCTTGAGTTCGTGCCTGTCCTAGAAGTTGACCTAACATACCTTGTGCTTGTTGCTGCTCTTTTAGGCGCGCCATAGCCGCTGCCTGAGATAACCCACCTGCCTGTGCACTTGCCTGTTGCATTGCTGCTCGTGCATTACCGCCTGTAGCTAACAACGATTGAGCTTGTGAAGTACTGCGGCCTAGCCCTTGCTCTAGTTGCATTTGGGCTATACTAGGTCCCGTCCCTGAAGCTTGTCGCTGTAACTGGGATACAAGGCTACCTTGGTCGCGGGCAAACCTGCTACCTGCTGGGCCCCCTCGTCCTGATGCGAAATCGGCTTGTTGTAGGAGCTGCTTCTTTCTTCTATCTTGGTCTTGTAAGTTGAAGTTACCTTCATCTAACTTCCTAACCTTAGTGTCGCGGTTTAACCCTAAGAAGCCTGTTATACTGTTTGCTAAGTCACCTAATGCCATAATATTATAAGTCGGAATTTCCGGCGTCCGACCCGCCTCCTGTGAATGAACGCTCTACAGCTAGCTCATGAGTATGTCTCATAGCGCCAACTTCTATCTGAATAGCTTGTATCGATACTGCTCTGCCTGCGTTTTCGATGTTTCTTGTATCTACTGCGTATTGTACTACCTGGCACTTTTGTACAGGCATGTTAAACCTAACTTGGTAGACAGGATTACCGCTACCTCCGTAGGCATCTTCGCCGTAAGCATTATCGCCGTAAGCATCTGTGTTGATAACCCCTCTTGGGTCGAAGGTTGCTTGATGGGTAACGCCTGGGCGGTGGTTGTATTTAAGGCCTACACGTAGCTCGTGAGGGCTGTAATACTCACCCAACATACGGATATGCCGGATACGCTGCTTCCCTTGGACGCCTTTGACATGGATAGGTGCGGTTAAGAACTTCATCGAGTAGTGGACCCCTGCGTCCGTGTACGTCGTCTCCGACTGGCGATATATCTTACCATCTGGCCTTGAATAAGTGTATGTACCGTTCCAGCTTGCTGCGTGGGTACCTTCATGGTTACTGAAGGTTGTCCAGGCATCGAGTAAGTAATTGTATACGAGAGTACGTCCCCTTGAAGTAAGGAAGTAGGCTTGGTTCTCTTCTTGAACAACCCGGGCATCTGTAACATCTTGGTGATTAAACTTTTCAACATAGTCACCAATATAGCGCGTTTGGAGGTTGTGGTCAACTATCCAAATACCTTTTTTACTTTTAAACATAACACCGCGAGGGATATTCACCAAACTCCGTTGTTCGATACACCCTACGTCAAGGCTAACAATCTGAGGTAGATTAAAGAATCCCTGCCCTAGGTTATTAGGTCCTTCACCGCTAATCGCGTATATAGAGTTCTCCTTAAACACCAACGTGTGGAAGTTAAGGGCGCCTATAGCTGTAATAGGTCCATCTTCTTCGGGTACGTCGATGAATGATGTATCGTGGAATTCAAGCTGGTCACGTCCACGGCTATTCAACTTAGAATACTGAACACGTGAGTAGTTCTCGAAACCAGCAACCCATACACGGTTCTTAGATTCGCCTATAACGTGAGCCGAGTTAGGTGCTACGTGGTCTAGCTCGTTGCTGTTAAGGTAGTCTAGCTCGTTGTTACGTGCATCAGCATCGGATAGTTCATCCGTAAAACTAAGCGTCGCTACTGTTGGGTCATTAAGAAGGTACGCATTACTACCTGTAGTGACCGGATTAGGGCTAGAAACACGGTAGAATGGTGCGCCTCCAATAATGTTTGGGTCACCTTCTGTACGATATACTACGATGCTAACGCCTTCCTTGCTGGTTAGGTTGAGAGCTGGGATAGTAAGTGTGTACCCTGTCGAGCCTTCCTCGGTGATGATATTAGCTGTTGTAGAGCGCTGCCGCTCACCTCGTGCATTGGTCCACTCGTAATAGACTCGGTAGCTGTAACTCTTGGTTGCATCTAGTGAGCCACTAGTTCCTGCAATAAGTACCCCCTCTGGGTAGACGTGAAAACCTTGCTCATGAAGAGAGACACCATCATATTGCCAAAGAACGCCAGAAGCGATGTAGGCACACCTACCATACTCTATAGTACTCGGTCGGTGGGTTGTGGCATAATTGACACACTTTATTCCCGTCTGTGCAAATATATCATCTGCGTCCGGCCCTTCATCGGGGTTCAGGTCTACTTGTAGCTTTTCCTTGTATGTAGGTGCCCACTTCTGGTCAACGACCCTAGGCATCCATGTATCGATAGTGGTAGCGGCTATGCCTTCACAACATTTAGCTTGTACAGTATTATTGCTGTCAATGAGGAAATATGTGCTCTGTAGAGGCGAGGTGAACCGAACGTGTACATATGGCTCCCCTTCTATGGAAAACCCTGCGGAAGCAACTGCAACGCCGGTTAAAGTATCCCCTACAGTTAAGTCTACACCAGAAGTAGAAAGTACACCTGCTGAAGTATTAACCCAACTGTGGATTACTCCATCGACTGATGTTAAAGCGAGTCCGCCAGTTACCGAGGCTATGGCTGAGTTCTCGGCTACAAACGAGTTATCTTCGCGGTAAAATGATAATCCACCTGCAACCTTACCTAAAACAATGATATCTCCATTATCGGAGGTTACAGTTATATCGGAAATAACGTCTGTAGTAACAAGCGTAGATAATGTAGCACTGCCTGCTTGATTTACGTCGAAGGTTTGAACCTCATCTGATGAATCTCGGTATACTACAGCAACAGTAGCGCTATCGCGCTCTACAATATCGAATAGGTTTAGTGGGTTAGCGTCGGCACGGAGTAGTACGTCGTTAGGTGTATTTGCTGAATAGGTTGGAATCACTACACAGCGTAAAGAGGTACTGGGCCCTTCTAAGTAGATGAATAGTACCGCATTATCTACTACAGCCAATCGAGCGTTGTTAGTGTTGGCAATCTCCTGGCGGTCGACCAAGATTGACTTGTTAACTGCATCTCGGACGGTATAGTATACTTTATTCTGTGCGTTATCGTAGTACGAGTAGACTTCGATTTCCTCGTGGGAAACGAAGCTACCTCGTGTTTGGTTAATTTCTCTTGTATCGAGGGTTTCTTGTTGTACTTCTACGGAAAGAAGGTTTCCTCGACCGAGCAAGTCTGTGTTGTTATTTATATCAAATACCGAGTACATCTTGTTCTCGGCTAATACGCATAACTCATTTTGTCGCGTAACAAGGGTATCGATGTAACTTACTGAAGTGCTAGGGTGAACTAGTTCATACCCCTTACGTGTCTCATAGCCGCTAACTCCGCTGGCTGGGAAGATAGCATCTACCAGGTCTACAGCGAAAGGAGGGCGTAATAGTTTTTCGTTAGTCTTCGTGTCGATACCAGCGCCTACCGGTATCTCTACTGTAGTCCACTGTAATGTCATTATGGTATATCCGTGACGGTTAATGTTACTCCGTAGATGCGAGCCCCTACATTACCTACGTACCCTGCGTCTACTTGTAAGTAAATGTGGTCATCAGAGGTGATATCAATAGGCGTTCCCGGTGTAACTTCATACTTACCTACGCCCAAAGCGGACACGGTTATAGTAGCTTCTGTAGTGTTGGTTACAGACGTTATTGCATACGTGTTTTTCTCGATAGATAGCGTGAGGTCCCCTGATTGGGTGATGTCTACTAGGAAAGCAGCTTTAACGAGGCGCTTTCCTTCTGGTATCTGGATAGAGGCGTAAGAGGTCTTCCCTGTAGCGTCCGCTATAATACCTAGCGCACCTAGGCTGCCCTGGTGTACAAACCCTGCGTTCCCTTGTGTAGAGAAGGCAACACCTGCTAACTGTATCTCTGCATCGCGAAGTTCCTTAACGCGGCCTGTTAATAATTCTATGTCACTGTTGGAGCCGAGAACTATATCGTTGCCTGAACTTAACGATACTGCACCTACAAAAGTAGCTATGCCACTAACGGTTAAATCGTCTATAGTATTGCTGAACCGTAAATCGCCTGCGAAATCGGTAGATAGCATCTTGTTGGCTATCTTTGTCGGGGGGAGCTTTAAGGTGTAACTACCTGCTAATGTAGGAGCTTCCAGTGTAATCTCAGAGGCGCTACCGCTATCTCGGAGGATTGTACCTCCCATTCGGACTGGCGCGTATGCCGATGCAGGTCCAATAGCGTTGTATGCTATCGAATCCCAGTCAAATGTCACTGTACCAGCTCCATATGTCCCACCGCTGTTACCTATACCACCGAGCAATGAGCTGTTAAGGCTACCGGAGCTTGTAAGTTGGATTACGTTATTAAACCCATCGCGGATGTAAAATTCTCCGTCGTTCTTAAAGAATAAGCTATTAAGGAAAGTAGGGTCGGCTAGTTGCTGGGTAAAGGCTAATGCTTCTATACCTGTCCCGGCAAACCCATTAAAGTCCATGTTGGTGCTGAAATCAATAGCAGTGACGGGTACTTGCCCTTCTACTGCGTCGATGAGCTTCTGTAGCTCAGCGTTGAGGTCTGTACCCCATGTGCCTATATTTCCGCCTTGTGTGGGTAAGTTAACCCCTAAACTTGAACCAATTGCCATATTAATATACCCAAACGCTAATGTCTAGCTTGTCGAATTGCCTAATCCTATGAACTTCAAGCCAGCAATCTGCATCGAAAGTGCCTGAAAATTCTATTGTCTTTATTTTATCTTGTGAACCTAGCTCCGTTAGTCCTATTGTACTGTTTACCTGTGAAAGTGTGTACACGTCTGTTGCGTCTACAGTAGCTGCTATGTCACTAGAGTTCCAACCACGAACGCTATACCTAGCCTGTTCCGGTTGCAGTTCCACAGTTACCGGATTGGTGGGCGCATCAAGGTAGGTTACCATCTCTGGCTGAACTGTAAACTGTAGTTCGCAATAGCCGTTCCTAGTGTAATTAACAGTCACGCTAAGTGGAGTGGCGCTTTCAATAACCTGAACCCCGCGTACATTCTTATCTGTCCTTATTCGAGCTACACCGTCTCGGCCTATAGTTAGCTTGTGCTCAACGCCATTTACTAGTGGATGCTTCTCTAGGTTATTTTGTGGGAGGTTGCGTACTGCCTCGCTCCCTGTGTTAACCTTACGCGCCATTCTTATACCAATTCCAATCAGCTGGGTCAGCGTAGAACGAGTCATCGCGGACATCGTGGATGTGCCCTGCTGTGTCGGCTGTTCTGTTCTCGGCCATAATCTCTAGGTGCTGTGTTATCTCAAGTTGCGATTGTCGTAGTTGAGCTACGTTGCTCTTCTCTTTAACACCTGCATCGATTGCCATCCCGATGATTACATACTCCTCGAACCCTGCAATCCCGCCTACCAGCTCGACATCATCGGTACCGTCGGTAGCAAACTTTGGTGGGCTTACAATGTAACGGTGACGAATACTGTACTGAGCACTAGGTGCAGGTAAGATGCGCAAAAGACTACAGGTCGGTGCTGCTGGGTTATACCTGAAAGTATACCCTTGTGGTACTCCACCGCGTACGCTAGTGGTAACGTCGTTTATCTCTCGACCCACTAGGCGGCGGAGTTGGTGGTAAATACCTTGGCTACCGTCAACAATATAGTCTACACCTGCTGTTCCGTAGTAGTTAGTTGGTACTTCAAAATCAGTAGTGGTGCTATCACCTGTAATGGTGTACTCAGTCGAGTAGAAATCCGGGTCTACCTTTACTAACATACTCCATAGCTTGGCAGTCCACACGTTCAGCATACGCCTCCACTCAGGTTCACTGATGAAAGCGTTGTTTTCCATATCTGCCCGCTCTTTGGCACGATGTACGATATCTGCTACACTGTATGCCCTAGAGTGCTGGCAAGTCTCTGGTTCAGGCCCACCTGGGTCTACTGGTAAGTTTACATCAAAATTAAATTCTGCCATTAAGTATCTCCATCGGCTCCGCCATCCTCATCGAAGGCGCGTACAACAAGTGAAGTGATGTTAGCTGGCCACCCGTCTACGTGTCTGATTATAAATCCTAAGCTCATGGTACCGGGTGTTGCGGTACTTGTAGCGAATGGGGTTGTGAAGTTAGTTCCATCATACACGAGTAAAGTCCCTATACCATCTAACGCTACCCAAACAAGGACCTCTTTAAGTTCGCTATCTACGTCTGCTACATTAACTGTAATTGCCTCATCAGGTTCTATTTTTGGTACGTTAGATTGCGGCGATATGAGGGTAACAGTCGGAGGGACGTTGGGTATTACCGGAGGTACGTACGCGTTATTGAATACAACAAAGAAACCATGAGTACCTGAACCAGAGGTATGCCCTACTGTGGGGATAAACCCTGTCTCTACTAACCCAAAATCATGTTCTGCCATTAGCTAACCTGAGGTATAGTTGCATCTCCTGTCCATGGGAACACGAAAGGTCCGAATGCTGCAAAGTCTCTATTAACTAGAGAGTTGGGTAGTGTATCACCTGTTATAGCAACATTGTACTGCCCGAACCACAGGTCATACGACATGCCTTTAGGGCCACCGTTTCCTACTGAATTAGCTGCAAAATACTCTTCTAGTACATAAAGCTCGTTATCCCACTGCTCTGGTACAGTATCGGAGGGGTCAATACCTGTACCTGTAGTCTGCATATAACACGACAGCAATTCAATACTAGTACCTGTACCATCCTTTTCTGTTACTACACCATCGCCGTTTGTGTAATCAGCTTCTTCTATGGTGTCTGTCGAACTAGACCCGCTAGCTATACCTACTGCAGTAGGATTATTTGTATGTGCTACTCTAGGATTCTTGATTGACTCTATGCGCCATAGTGCGCGTAGCTGCCCACCTGTACATATAATAATTCTAGTACACGACCCATCTGTAGACATCATCGCCTGCATAACGCCTTGCGCTACCGTAGTTACTGACATGTTACCTGCCCAGTAAACCCCAGCTCCTGTTAGAGCATTAACTGCGTCAGTGGCTGTAGGGTCGACTGAGATGGTTCCTCCTGTAAACCCGGCCGAAGGTGAGTAGCTAGCTAGACAGCGCTGCGAACTAGTGTTGAGCTGGTCTAACGATATAAGGAGCTGCCCACCTGTTGCATTCTGTAAAACAATCCAGGAATGTGCTGCTGTATTCCAGATTAAGTCTGCTTGTATTGACCACCTATCGACAGCGTCCATACCGGCTGTAGTACTGTCGGAAGAGCCTACTACAGTCCAAGGGTTGGTAGCAAATCCTGTGAGAGCTGTTTTAATGTTGAACATCATCTCTTGGTGCCATAGTGCACGAGATTTTGAGGTTACAACGTTGTTAACATTAAACTGCCAAGTCTTCTCTAAAACTGGTACTGCCATTATTCCTCTTTTGATAATTCTAAGGCAGCTTTAAAAGCAGCTGCTCGTTGTGCGGGTGTTCTTGCTGACTCGAAGTCGGACATCGCCTGCTCAAGCGCGGATGGTGTTTGCGCCTCAGAAGGGGGAGCGACCTCTTGTGAAGGTCCCTCCTGTATCTTCCTTAAAGCCAAGCGTAATATGCTTGGTTTTTCCATACTATAGATTTGTATCCGATAGGCTACTGTCTGAGCACTTGAAGAAGATAAACAAGTCGTCATCTACTACGTCTGCTTCAACGCCGGCCAATTCGTAGGCTACTACAGCAACGCCAGTTTGGTTATCGTAGGATATCAATCTCATTGCCGAACCTGTTGCAGCGCAGCCAAGGTCTGCCTTGAAGATATTACGAGGCATAGCGTCGAGGTCGAAATTAACGTTGTAACGTCCAGTAGCTCCCGCGTGTTCAACAGAATAACCTGCTGATGGGTCAACCGGGTCTACAACAGTCCCTGCAATGTGTGCTCCGATTACAATTTCATACATCTTAGCGATGTTAGAGCGGATTGGTCCGCCAGACCGTCTTTTAATGCTAGATACAGCCATATTTCCTCCTGCCAACCAAGCGCACCCCTAAAGATGCGCCGGCCGTATATTAGTTAAGTGGTTTAGAATGCTGGGGGTAGAGCAGCAACGCCGTTACGACCTGGAGCCGTGCAAGCAAGATTTCCCCATAGTCGATAGCGGAATGCAATCTCGTCAGCGCTTTCAACGCGAAGTCGAGCAAGACCGTCATCTTCTACCAAGTGTGGAAGTCCCATAAGGTGGTGGAATTTCCAAGTGCTCATGTCAAGCATGTACATTCTGTCTTCTGGACAAGCTGGGTCGCCAAGAACTTCAACAGAACCTGCAACGGTATCGACTACGATACCGCGGAATCCTGTACGTCCCATTCCACCTGGGTCGCGAACAACCTTAGTGTCGAGCTCAAGAGCGAACTGCTTGACCTGCATTGGAGTCATGTAGCATACCAAGTCCATTCCGTTACTGGAATATCGGATGCGAGCAGCCATTTCCTGAACAAGCTCTTCCTTTGTAGCAGCAAGGTCATTGATTCGGTGTCCTGCAAGACGCATCGGGTCTACAGACCGGTCAATTCCCAAGAAGTTGTCTCCAGCAGTAGGAGCTACCAAAGGAATCCAAGACTCAAGGCCGTGGAAAGAGTTACCGAAGTCACCCTGTACGAACAAGAAGTCTGCAACTGCTCCAGCGTAAGCTGCAGGAGTAGAAACGTCAGAACCTACGTAGATGTATCCATTGTCGAAGTCAAGCTTGCGAACAACAACAGCAGCTACTGAAGGTGCTCCACCTACCGAACCGTCGTCTGTGTGTCCAACAAGAGTCATTCCTCGTGAGAAGTTGATGACATCTGACTTAGATGCGAGCTCAATTCGGTCGTTAGTACCGTCGCCGTTGGCGATAGCAGATACAGAACCGATTGCTCCGCCGTTGTTACGGTAAAGGCCGATTGCTGTTCTCTTCTGAAGAGCCTTAACAGTGTTGCTGGTCTCACGCTGAAGAGCGCGAAGCCAAGAACCCTTGTCGTTGCGAGAAGCGTGCATTGTTTCTGCATCGAGGCGTCCGATAGCGTAGTCTTTCTTGCGAACAAGTGAGTACTTGACCGAGCTAGAGGGGAAACGGTTGTTCTGGGCGTCTGCGAATGTACGAGAAGCTGCAGGGTGGTCGTGCTCAAGTGGGCAGTCGATTTGTGTTCCTACGAAGTCATCAGCTTTTCGTATAGAACCAAGAAGTGGGTAAGCGAGCTTCCATAGTCGCTCAATTTCCTTTTGCGGCTGTAACCGCTTCATTAGTGAGATGAATGAACCGCCTTCGGCTAGGTTCGCTCCTTTGATGTTTGTTGCCATTGTGTTTTACCTATGTTAAAGTGTGTCTAAAAAGTTGAGTGCGTCCTCAAAGAGCTCGTCCTCTCCTACTGGGGTTGGTCGGGCAGATTTGCCTGAAGCTTCATTGGACAATGTTTTGGGTTTCGTGTCGGGTACGGACATAGGTTTAGGTTTAACGGCTTGTGGTGTTTGTGTTAGTACGCTCGTGTAACGTTGAGCTTGTTCTGCTATATGACGTTCTAGTTGTTCCGCTACTTCCATAGCAGATGGGTACCCCTTCTCTGGGGTGTACATGGCGTCAGCTGCCTGAGCCATAATCATTAAAGTTTCATCTGGGTCGGTCTGCGCTTCAATACCTAGGAACTTCATTTCACTAGGTACAGCTGCCAGGAACCCTTCGTACTGCTTGATTACTGTGGTGTTTTGTGCTTCAAGAGCCTTTTGTTGCGCTGCAGCATCACGTTCTTCTAGCTGCTTTTGCATTTTCTGCTCAAGCTCTTGGTACTTCCTATTCATCTCAGCGATGGCACGGTCTTGGTCGGACATACCTAATTGCTGCTTTAGCTCAGGTGGTGCCTCGTCGCCTAGGTCGGCTGCATAGAAGTGAAGTGCAATATCGCCAGGGTTATCGATGCCATACTGTTCGATGAATGCGGTAGGGTTAGCCAGAAGGGCTTGTACTACTTCTTGGCGAGCTGCTTCTATAGCCTGCTCTTTTCCTGCTTTCAGCGCGTCTAGCTCTGCTCTGTACTCCCGTTCCTTCCGAGCACTTTCTGCCAAAAGTGGGCTAAGTGCTTCTTTTGGTTCTTCAGTTGCTTCTTCTTCGACAACCTCAGCTTGTACTGGCTCAGCTTCTTGCGGGGCTTCTGCTTGTGCCTCGACGGCCTCTTCGTCCTGTTCCGCGAGTATCTGGTCAATGATATCGTCTCCCGAGAATGAGTTATCTACTTCTACTGCTTCTGATGTTGTTTCAATTACGCTGTCTTGAGTTGTTTCGTCTTGCATATAAATCCTTTATTGTCCGCCTACTATTTGTCCAGGTAGGTTCTGGATTACATCACTTCCTGCTACACCGCCTGCAAGAGGTGCTTCCCCTGCGCCTGCTGCTGGGTCAACCCCTGCCGGTATTGCTGCTTGTACACTCTGTTCTTGGAGTGATTTGGTCTGGGAAATGAAATTCCTTATATTCTCAAGGATTTCCTCAGGTATGTTGGAATACTCGTTCTGTATTTTCAAGTATAGTAGCTGTATGCGCCTTAGTAGCAGGTCAAGGTTCTGGAAAGGCTCGGGAACAATAAAGTCTCCGTTAAGAAGTGCCTCCTCTACTCGGGTGCTATCGACATAGTCGGCGTAGGCTAAGCTATTAGATTGTTCTAAGTCGGGGTGGTTCAGTAAGTATCTGATTTCAGCTTTATCGAGTTGTCCTACTTGCGCTAGCTCAGTTACTGCTTGTAACTTTGCGCTAGGTGACATACTAAGAAGGCTGGCTGGTTGGATATCTAACTGGAAGCGGTCTTCATCGAGGTCGACGTCCTTCCATTCGATTTGCTCTAGTACGTTGGCGTTCGGGAACTTAGCTACGACAGGGGTACCATTCTTGTACATGTGTCGTGCAACAGTGATAATCTGCCCCGCCAAGTCTGTGAACATCATTTCGTAGCGCTGCGATTGAATCACGAAGCGGCTAGTTTCGATGTCACTGTACTCTCGGAGGGCAACGGCGCTCTCTAGTCCAGCTGGCTTCAATGATTGAGCACTAAGTTGGCTGATGCCTGCAAACCGAAAAGCTGCTTGATTAAGCTGCTCTTTGTAGTTGTATATCTCGGCGTTCAACGCTTGTGGTGTGAAGAACGTAGGTGGCTTGCCTCGGTAGGGGATAATTGCGCCAATCTTATTGTCGAGGTGTACTTTTAGTACCTTCGAAGCGGCATCTACGAATACACGCGGAACCGCTACCAAGTCCTGGCAGCGCTGAATGAATGCGTTTAGTTGATTAATCCTAGTCTGTATGCCATATAGGTCCCGAGCGAGGCCAAGACCATAAAAGCCGCTAATAGGAAGGCCGTCCCAACGAAAAAACACAAAAGGAAAATTACTCTCAGTATACTTTTCATCAAGAAGCGTAGCATTCTTCGTGCAAATAACATGTCTGCCTTTCTTTCCTGCGCGCCAAGCTTCTACTACTACTACCTGGTTCTTAGGTATTTCATCGTTAGCCCATGAGTCGTTGTTTCCTGCAGCTTCATCGATTGCATCTGCATGCTTGGGGAACATACCCTTAAGTACTTCCTTATCGATTAGCTTACGTTGAAACATCTCGTGTGGATGTCCGTCGATGGCTGAGCGCTCATCTACTAGGATGTCGTTTATTAGTACTCGCTCAAGGTTGATTCGCTTCCCTTTGCCGAATACCTTGATTACGCCTGTTCCGAAAATACATGCGTCACGGAACACAAGAGGTCCCATTTCCCACGCTCGTCGGCATTTCATTTCAGCGTAAACGAACTTCTCAAGGCGTCGCGCTTTGCGTTGGTCTGAGAAATCAGCGCCGTTAGTGAGTACTCGGGGCTTGACTCGGTTCTTGGCGATAATAGAGGCTGCGGTGTCGATTACACTCTTTACTACGTTCTCTGTAACGAAGTGTGTATCTAGTTCCCGTGAACTGTCGATAGACCAGTTTAGTCCCATCTCTTCGCGGTTGCTATATGCTTTTGCATACTTCTTCCAGCCCATACGAAGCGAGGATTGCTCGTGCTCGATTTCTTCTGCACGCTCATAAATCTTTTCACAGACCGTCTCGGTATCGCATTCGTACCAGAACAGGTGCTGCTCTATATCCTTAAGAAAGCTCATTTATATCGGCCTCGTCTAGTAATATCTCGAAGTTATCGTCATCGTAGGATTTATCTTCTTGGTAGAACTCCACTTCAATTCCGTTGAATTTAAAGCTGCTTACGCCATTTCTGCGTAGCATTGCAATCATACCTTCAAGTGCTTCTGTATCCATTAGTTAAGCCATTCTCCGTCTAGGTTCATTGTGTCGAATATTGTGTCGAGGTTTCCCTCAGAGTGAGCATTCCGTTGTCTGAGCATGTTATCTAGCTCTGCTTCTTCGAATTCTCTGTACTTATCTGCTTGGGTCTTTTTCTTCTCGAGCGCTATAGGTTCGTAGAAGTGATGGTAAGCATGCCTGATTTGGTAAAGGAAAGCATCACATAGGTGGTTGTCGGTACCTTTGTTCTCTTTCTTGAACGTGGTATCTTGCCACTGCAGTAACATCATCTCTGCGGCAAGTGCCGAATCGGGGAGTAGCTTGATTCGTCCTGCCATGAGGTCTGAGTTAACTAGTTCAATATGGTCAAGCTTATCGGTCTTTACTGCAGCTACGCAGCTAATGCCGTGTTCTATGAAAGATTCCATAATGGTCTTTCCTAGGCCGCCTGTATCGACTACTATCGCTTCTAGTTCAAACTTTCGTTCTATCCGCCGTATATGCGACTTGATTCCGTCGAAGGTTAGCTCAGGTATTTTTAGTTCGTACACCTGGAAGAGTTCTGGGTGTGTATCGGAGTACGCAGCTACTACAAAGCCTGAAGAATCATTATACCCGATATCAACACCTAAGAGGTACTGCCATTCGTGGTCGGTGGGGAGGTTTCCATCGTAAGTGTTTATGTTCGAGTTGAACGTATATACCATCAATGAGTCGGAAGGGCACCATTTGCCCATATACTCGCGTAACCACCTCGGGTCGTTATCGGGAGTACCTCGGTCTTCTTTTTGTTCCAGGATATCAACCCAGATATGTGGCATCGCTGTGTTGTGCTTTGTATGCCACTGGTGGAAGGACCAGTTCCACTTCCACTTGTTCTTTTTAAAGTTTTCTCGCTGTTTCCAGGGGCGGGGTTTATACATCCGCACGTTGTTCGGGCTTTCCGGGTCGTAGTCGGAGGTAGCTTCGAAGAAAGGACCAGCTAGAACGTTACCGGGGGTACCAATCATTGCCATAGTACCTAAGCGGTCGGTAAGTGCAGGAGAGATAACCTCCTCAATCATTTCGTCGAGGATATCGGTCTGGAATGACTTACCTTCGTCGATTACTACCAGGTCGAAACTTTGTCCACGGAACTTCTCAATCTCTTGGCGGGTCTCGCCGCCCATGAACTCGATTATGGAGCCGTTAGGGAAAGTAGCTGTGATATTAGTCTCGTGGAACTTAATCCCTAGCTCGTAGTTGTCGTTGAACTGCTTGAGTGTACGCCAGAGGTTTTTCTTGGCTTGCCCACGGGTAAGGCAGACATACTCGGTAATACTACCAGGCTTAAGAAGAGCAACACGGCACATAAGCACCAAGCAGCAGAACGATTTACCTGCACGCCGAGGACAGAGGGCTGATTTTCTTCTAGAGCGGTCAAGGATAAAGTCCGATTGTTCTTTAAAGCACTGGTCTAGCATTCGTTGCGCTGTTTCCTTATCGGAATCGCGGCGGTCTTCGTTAGCTAGGCTATTTAATCCTTTTACAAGGTGCTTAAACTGGCTCATTCTTTCTTCTTCTGGTTCTCCTTAAAGGTCTTCATACTGTAGCGCTTCTTAGTACCCTTGGGTGTGTCGTTGCGCTCGGGGGTACCTAAGGGTTGATGCTTGGGCATTGTCTCCTCAAGTACGTGGGCTGCTTTAATCGAGTGTGCAGGGAGGATAACCTTCCCTGTGTAGCCTTTTCTTCCTTCCTTAATGAAGACTATGAACATGCCTAAGTCGGTATCGTAGTAGAGCTCATCGCACCGGTCACGTTCTATGCGGCTATCAAGGCCGACTGATTGAATTCTGTATGCTACTTCTATTAACTTTAGTTGTATTTTCACGGTAACTCAGTTCTTATTGATTTTGGGCTGTATCTGCCGCCTCGTTTGCTGAGGAAACGTCTACCTGCTGGGGTGGTAAAGGTGTACTCGAACTCGCCTGAGGTGTTACCTTCCGATATATGCTCTAGGAGGTCTGTGCCTACGCCCTTACGTCTGTAATCATACTTGACATACATGTAATGTAACATAGGACTATCTCGCTCTACTGCAGCGAAGGCGAAGTATAGGTCGTCATACTCGGGGTGTACCGCTAATACTATCTTACAACCATCTCGCTTGATAATGCGGTCTAGGATGACTTGGAAGAGCTTGGCGTACATGGTGTATGGGATTACACCTGCGTAGTTCTTATAACTACCAATCCAGCTCTTGTATACAAATCCGACTTCTGATGGGTTATCGAGGTCTATCTCTCGGAACTTAACGCCTGTGCTCATTTCTCAGCTACCGCATCGCGAATGCCTTCTAGGGCTTCTTCTTCTGTATCGGCTAAGTAGCTCATGAGAGGTTCGTGGGCGTATACTCCTACGTACTGCTGGTCTTCGTCGGACCAAAATACCTTGTATGCGAAGGTATCGTCGTAGTTGTCTCGGTAGGCGCGTGTACCAAGGGGTACGCTAAACTTTTTCTTTGAATAATCCATTACTTATCTTTTGTTTTGAAAATGTAGTCTGCTGTGAAATCGAATATACCGAAGTTGACGTCCTTACGGTGGTGCTGGAAGTGAATTATACGCAAATATGAGAACCAGCGAAACCTCTCTAGGTAATGCCCTCGTACGTGGAGTGCGTCGTGGATATACGCGTTTAGGTACAGGACTAAGGCTGCCTCGGCAAAGGCGAAGAGGTAAGGTAGTACGCCTAACCAGAGCAGGGGAGTGAATAGTATAGCAACTGCCCCAAGGTAGTACTTGCCTTGTTGTGCTTCGTCGGGTGGCTCACGGTACTCGTCGGAGAGGTAATCCGAGGGTGGGTAGATAACCCAGTGGTGATGGTAATGGTCTTGGTATGCTCGGCCCATCCAGGGCTTATGGAGCAACCTGTGGACTACATAGCCTATTAAGTTGCCAACGAAGTAAATTACAGGGGTGAGTATAAGGTACGCCATAAAATATAGTTCTAAGAGGGTTCCCTGTATAGAGGTACTACCAAGCCTTCGGCCGAATCAGACAGGGATGATACTAGCTTTCTTCTCATATGAATCTATACACTTTGCTCGAACTAAAAAGGTACCGCCCGACCGAAGTTGTCCAATCCAAGCCGTGAAGCCCATCAGAAATGATGTAAGGCAGTATAAAATAAAAACCGGACGTAAGCTAGCACCGTTGAGAGGCCCGCCCGGCGTGAGAAAAGAAAGGGGGGGGGGAGCCTAAGCTTAGTTGTCGACTAATTAAGGTACCGGCGAACTTAGCGCCTATTTACCCCCTCCCGGGTAGTCCTACTACACAGTCTAGCTGCATTCAGACCAAAGGTTTCGGGACCTGGAGTCGAACCAGGATTTGTGGGTTATGAGCCCGCCGGGTTACCGTTACCCCACCCCGTAAAAGGTTATTCAGGAAGAAGTGATGTATTCTGCTTGTCGAATACCTTCTTCATATCGGAAAGTAGTTTTATTTGGAAATCTTCAGGTAGCACCGAGAAGAACTGCTCTACGAATAGGTTCATCTTGCCTTCGATACCTAGTTTGTCGTATCGTTCTTCTTCGCGGTCCTCTAGTTTGCGCTGTTCTGCAGCTAGTTCTTTAAGGGTACGCCCAAGCGTTGCTAAGTCCTTTGTAAGGGCAGCGTTGTATTCTGTACCCTCTTTGTCTAGTTCTTTGGTAAGTCGGCGTAGGCGTCGTTTGAGAGCGCGTAGGGTTGTAGTGATTACCTCAGCTGCTGAAAGCTCATTCTCGGTGTCGCCTATGATAGGCCAGACTAGGACCTTCTTTACTTCTAAGCAGAAGGCGCATCCGTCTAGTGCTTTAAGGCTGTTACCACATGAACGGCATCTGGGGGTGTTTTCAATCATCGCGCCTACTTATCATTACCTCTATGTACCTGTTGTCGTTTATACGGTAGACTATACGGTGGTCGGTGTCGAGGCCGGCAGGTGGCAGTTCACGGCATAGAGCAGTGAATATGTCACATAATTGGCCGGGCTCTACTTCTATCATAACACTTAGTTGATAGTCGGTAGGTTTTTGAAAGAACCGCCTATCCATAGGTTCATAGGTTATGTCAAAGGTGCCTAGGGTGTTGTATATCCTTAGAAGCTCTATAAGCTTCTGCATTTGTTTTTCGTCTAATATTCCCATTTATTCCTTTACTATGGTGCTATATTCCTAGTGTAGTATAGTCGAAGTGCTTAGCAGCACGTTCACCTATACTACGAGGGTCCCAATTGGTGTAGGCTAACTCTTAATCTTTTAGAATCAATCAATGAAACAGCGAATCTTGACGAAGTCAACATGAGCAGCGGAAACCTTAGGTTTTCAAGACTTCTTCCCAATGATTACCGCCTAACCAATTACCCTATATAAGTATTATACCAAATACTAGAAAGCTTGTCAAGAACTATTTTAAACTATTTTATAAGTTATTGATAATACATACAGCCCACACTATAGCGTAACCTAACCAAGTAAACCCTTCGAAGAAGTAGGGTTTATGAAGGTAGGTAAGCTTACACATATATTACATGTACTTTTACAAAGATGCAAAAGTACTAAAAACATCTAGTTCATAGCTAAAGCTATTCACTATTTAACTCATCAAATAAAATAAGGTAATATAATCATCTATTTATGCCATTTCTAGCGAAAAAGAGAGTAGTATATCAAATAGAGGTACGAAATAAGCAGAAAATACTGGTGATATCACCAAAATATCCTACTCTTTCCCGTGGTGTGGCGTGGTGGGAAGAAAAATAATACCCCCACATACTACACTACCCCCTAACCCCTAACCCCTGGGGAAACAGGTGTCTACTAAAAGTAAAAATACCTAAAATATTAGACAGTGCGTGACCTACATTACCCTACATATCCCATCGGGGGATACCCCCACCCCCTTACGCCCTTCTGTAGGACAGTATATTATTGTGTGCGCGATTGTGTGTGCGATCTAATAGCTTGATTAGGGCGGCGTTGTGTGATAGAATCGAGGCCATTATGTGTGAGATGTAGGCATTTTATTACATTGACATGAGTATGCAATACGATTAGGTAGTTAGCGCTTGACATGGGCGTGAGATATGATAGAATCGAGGGCAATTGTATACTACTTGTAATAGAATGTAAGCAAAAGGTTACAATGTGTGCCACTACCCATAACTTCTCACCCTAGCCCTCATCCTATCATACTGTAGCATAATGCCACACTTACCTACATCAACCATGACAAACATGTCATAGTAACTTTATTATCTGGTATGTCGTTTTGTACTTGAATTCCTAATCTACATAGTGCACTATAATAGTATGAACAACACAATTACAAAGAACAGCAAAGTAACAGTAACCTTCCTCGACGGTAACCTACACAGAGAAGTAAAAGGCTACCTTAAGAACTTTGTAACTGCAGCATGCGGTGGGCAAGCAATACAAATCGCACAACGTGGCAACCTTCAATACCTTGTAGTTGTAGGAACACCATTCACTGTAACACCTGGATGGGACATCACCGAGAAAGTAAAAGGCAAGATTGTAAAATAGTTCTTGCACAGCAACCTAATACACGATACATTAAAAGTGTAGAAACAACCAACCAAAGGGACAAAATGACCTATAAAGAAACACTAGCAAAAATAGACATCATCGAAGCTGGACTTAGGGCACTTGCATCAGACATAGCTAAACTACAGGCACCATATACACCTGGTATCTACAATATCTACCCCGACGAGCTTACTCAGAGTGTTGAGTACAAAGAAGCAAGGCTTAGGTATAGGAAAAAGTTTAATGAGCTCCGAGCTGTGAATAGCTACCTAGTACGTAACTACAAGAAAGAGATGAAACGTGATAGAGAAGCAAGGCGGTACAGCAAATAAACTTGTTAGGGCAAGTATAAACAGACATTTAAGCCCTAAGCGTGTGTGGGATAACCTCTCACACGGTATGTTAACCGAAAGCCAAATGAATTTAATTGAAGACTACCTTGATACACGTGATTTCGATGATTGGGGTGTACACGAAACAAGCTTAGAGCAAAGCTATGACTACTTATTTGAAGAGTTATGCAAAGAGTTAAAGCTATCCGCTAAAGAAGTACTTATTCGCTTCGATTGGCAAGTGGATTGGGAAAATGCGTCTTTATAGACTAGATAACACG
>CANNZV010004194.1:0-56322 GCA_947561585.1 Caprella mutica
CTGTGAATCACATGTTGTAGATGAAGATTCCCCTTGTGCTTCAATTAGATCTGAACCTAACCTTAGAACTGCTTCCATTAAAATCACTAGTAACGAAAATACAGTTCTTAACGCCTCTCACATGAGCTTCTCCTTTGCCAAACTAATAGCTACTGATGAATTCTTGATGCAAAAAGATATCCCAGCTGCTCAATTATTAGCATTCAAACAAAGAGTCAAAGACTATGTAACATTAATTAATGAAGCTGCTGAAGTGAATTGGGTCATTAGTGGCTATTATAGCTCAAAGGTGAAGAAGGGAGATGACGCGGAGACTATAGGTAAATTAAACGTAATTAGAGTGCATCCTCGTGGAGCTCAAATTCCTGCTTTTGATAAAATAAATGTAGCCCCAGCCCCTCAATTGGAGGAGGTTGCTTTGCAATTAGGTTTCGCTCGACAAGCTGAAGGTAGATTCGAATAGTTTAAATTTAAATTCATTATATAGAACAAAAAATTCCTTTGTACACGCGTCCAAAGGGCTTCTGGGCTGATAGTGTGAATCGTCGCAGAGGCCTGTGTTTGCATATTAATTTTTTTTTGTGTGCAATTAGTCAATTTCGGCGCGAAGTATTTGTTATTTTGCAAATATCATTTGATATCATATAAATGTATTTATTTATATTATTTGTTCAGTTTTTGGCTATGTAATGATGTTTCTTTTTTAATTATTTTGATATATATTGAAATATGTAATTTTAAGTTAAAAAAAAATCCAAAAAATCTTTAAAAAAAAATTAGACTGTTCTCTGTGCAATGGAATATCCTTTGGATATATATTTTTTCGAATTTGTTCTATATACTTTGTATTTCTTAGACAATAATCTTCTCTTTTTTTTTCTCCCCCCGAGTTTCAAGGTATTTCTGCCTGGATATTTTTTTGTTCGCCGAGCAATGGCTGCTCGGGGTAGAGTTAGGAGGTGAGAACAGTAACCCTCTCACCTGATACTACCTATCAAAAACGGTTTGAAATGGGTACCACATGTTAAACATTAATATTGTACTAACTTTATTAGTGGATAACTATGGTGAACTGGAAACCCCAAGTTTTTTAAGGTGTAATTGTAGATGTAGAATACTTTCTATAGATAAATTCTAAAAATAGTAAGGTATCTGTATCTGGTCTCTGCAAATATTTCGGTATCGTCCCATCCCTAGTCTATGTACAATTGTACATTCACAGACTTTACATACTTTTTGTATGTTTTCAGTTGTAACCATCCACAAGAGAGATTGGAACACGGTTGGAGCTCGTATCCTGAGGGGGGTACGGTCAAGAGCCCCCCCGGTCACGAGCCCCCCCTCCATGTTTTTTTAATCCTTATTTACCTAGTTAAACAAATGAAGAACTACTTATATAGAAATAAGTGAGAGTTGCTAATGTAGTTTGTTGTATCCGCTAGATTGTTGTACTGCACACTTCATGATTGTTTGATGACCTGGCAGAGGGGTTCGGGGGGCGGCACGCCCCCCGATATACATATATTTTATGTCTAATCAGTAATTAACTACAAAAGTGTCAATAAGGATTAAATAATATAGGTAAATAAGGATTTAAAAACAGGGGGGCTTATGACCTAGGGGGGCTCTTGACCGGGGGGGCTTATGACCTACACCCATCCTGAGGATGGGTCCAAGGGCCATTCATAAACTCCCACTGAAAAGGACCCTGATCACATAATTTTCTCAAAAGGTGAACTCATTGAAATAGTTAAGGTGTTCATTAGCTTGTCAGAAAATGTATGAAGAAAATATTATAGCTAGCTAGCTGTATAAACATTTACACTAATATGAGTACTATATATCTAGAAATAATGTTAACTTCTCACTAACACCACCTGATTTCATTCCGAAAACCAGCTGAATAATCTGTATCTTCTTTTTTTCAAATGGCATCGAGCAAATCTACTAGAGGCAGTGATGACATTACTAGCAGAGGCTTCAAAGTGATGATGTAAGAAGGTAATAACTTTTTATGTGTTCTTTAATGGTGATATAGTTTGAATTTATCAATAAGCCATTACATTTTTCTTATGCCTAATCTAATGAATGACTTCCATATGTTGATTGAGTTTCTCATTATATTTGCATGTTACAGAGCAGTATGGAACTGTTCCAGAGTTGTGATGGCAGCTAACACCTGCTGAATTCTATTAGTGGTGTGCATAAGGTCTATCTTATTAGGTGTTCCACAATGACTCGGATAGAGGGGTTTGTATATTGGATCTGTTTCCTTAGTAGTGTATTCTCTGAAGGTGACCATATATGTTTAGTTAACTAATATGTTTTTTTATTTTTGCAGAAGTTGCTGATGGAGAAGAAATCTCATTTTGATAAACTCTCCTATGTACAAATTTGAGAAGGGCCTATTACTGAGACATATCACTGTCATAAATTGATAATCTTAAAAGATGTCCTTTTAACAGTGGTCACTTTAAAAATCAGATTATAATAGATTGGTTTAACTTTTTTCAGATAAAATTGTATATTATTAAAATGAGTTTGCAAATTGAAAATTTGACTCGTCGTCATCGCCGCCGCCGTCGTCGTCCTGCACCTCCTCCTGTAGAGGTAAGCTGATAATGAAATTTCTTAACGAGGAATATCTTGTGATCACATTCTTGGTTTGTACGAATAATCTTCATTTCAGTATCCAAGGCTCTATTTGGAAGTTGAGGGAACACACTACCAACTTCTCGGTGACAGCATGTTGGTACGATTGCACGGGGCAGCCGGGGCGAGAGGTAAATAAATTAATTTATTTTACTGTTATTCATGAATGACATTAGTATTAAGATAAAGTTATTGATAAAATATATAGCTATATAACTATTTTCCCTTCATTCTTATACTCTTCTTCAATTTTCTTTTCTAATTGTAATGTTTTTTTCAGCTACGACTGGGGAGTGGGGATTGTAGACCATCTTGTCATAGTGGCCTTTCTACGATGGAGTGGGCAGAGTCCGTGTGGTGCAATTGAATTTCTGCCAACTGCATTCTAATGATTGGCACTAATGATATCTTAAAGGCGACATCCAGGGTCATTTGTAGTGGTGAGTTGATTTACCAGATGAACTCTCTACTACAAATGATCCATGTCCATACCAGAAGGCTTATGGGGCTCATTTTACCCTCTGTACCCAGAAAGGGGTATCTTGGGCACCTGAGTCTCTGGAAGGATTTAGTTCACTGTATCCGGGGCTGGAGATGTGTACCGAGAGTGATAGTAATTGACACGACTGACCTCTTTTTTCCCCGGAAAAATTTATGTCAGTCGTGTTATGAGCAACAGTTAGGTGAAGGTCGTCCTGACGGGATACACTGGAACCTAGTGGGTATGTTGGAGGTTCTGCAACGTATCCACAACTGCTGTTGCTCTTACTATCACTCTCGGTAGATATCTGCTGGATGATGATTTCAAGATGTCATTAGTGGGAGAGGTGTGAATGGTTTTGGGAGTGAGAGTGTACCTGTGTGTTTGTTTGTTAGATTGTGTTGAATGAATGATTTTGGTAGTGCGAGTGTGTGTGTTGGCAAGTTGTTCTTGAATGAATGTGGGCTGCCCTGAAGTTTCTGCCCATGATGTCACCCTGTCACTCCTCATCAGTGAGAAAAGGTAAGAAAACTAATAACTTTAAAGATATAAGTCTGAATATCTGTTAACCAGCCATGGCTAATAAATTAAATTTGTTCGTTTTAAAGGTATGATGTATTTGAAAACTATACTAACATTAGAAATTATGTTATAGACTTCAATTTCTTTGTTATTACTATGGAATTCAGATTTTGAGAGGATACCATTGCTTAATTAAATGTTTAATTTGCTTACCTAAAATGTCAGAGCAACAAGCTGCTAGAAATGGAATGAATGAAAATAGGAGATAAAAATAGGGAATGGAATTCAGGTACGAGATTTGGAAATAGGATATATAAATTAGAAATAGTTGTGCCGCGGTGTGTGTCGGTTACACTCGAGGAGGTGAAAAATAAATGTCTGAACGTCTTGCGCGTGTGTGTGACTATTTATAAATTTTATTTCATTTAATTTTGTTTATTCTCTATTTGTTTTATGGAAGCGGGTTTTGTTCTGGTTCCTTATTTAAATAGTTTTCAGACCCTCAGTGGAGAAACTAATAAAGCTACTCGCCAAATCTTTACAGTGCGGAAGATAGCCGTAGCGGGAGTGAGAGTTTAGAGGATGTGTTCGCGGTGATGGTTAGGAGCTTAATGAAGTCCGAGGCAAGTTACAGCTAGAACTGCAGAGTTGTGAGGCAAATGAAATCTACTAAAAATGGTGACGACACAGTTCGCCTAACCAATCACAGTGCAGCAAGTAGAGACTGAAGTATGTAGAGAAATTAAAAATAATCGATTTCTTCCATAAGAATCTAGTAATTTATACTTGATTTTTTCTCTTCAGTACCCCTTAAATGATATAAGTGTGGGTCATGAGCCCCCCCCCCCCCCCTGTTTTAATCCTTATTTACCTATATTATTTAATCCTTACTGACACTTTTGTAGTTCATTACTGATTGAACATAAATATATGTATATATTTATAGGGTGTAGGTCATAAGCCCCCCCGGTCATGAGCCCCCCCCCCCCCCCCGGTCATAAGCCCTCTGGTTTTAAATCCTTATTTACCTATATTATTTAATCCTTATTGACACTTTTGTATTTCATTACTGATTAGACATAAAATATATAGCCCCCTGACAGGTCATTAAACAATCATGAAGTGTGCAGTACAACAAACTAGCGGATACAACAAACTACATTAGCAACTCTCAGTTATTTCTATCTAAGTAGTTCTTCATTTGTTTAACTAGGTAAATAAGGAAATTAAAATTAAATTGTGTCTATATACGTAACTAAACATGCTTTAATATATACGTGACATAGCAAATAAGTTGAAATGGTAATTATAACTTCCTTATGTGTACTGAAGTTTGAATAACTGTGTGTTTAATAAAGTAGCTTTGTTGAAATATTATTTTCCTTTGAACATATTGAGTATTGAATTTCCGTAACGCCGTTTTTTATAACTTAATTAAAATGTGTTTATAACTTGATAATATTTCTTAAAAGTCAACAAAATACATAAACTCCCATCAAGTGACTGGCAGTTTTACCGACACCGTTTAAAGTATTTCTTCACAGGGTTTGTCAATCCTTCTGAGTTTTATTTTGTCAGTCAAAGTAGGTGATTGACTTTTTTTCTGACATTGATGTTGCGGTCTTTTCTGTTTGAAGTGGTTGCAGTTTGCTGTATTTCTATTGTTTTTTGGCTTGGGGCTGGAACATTTGGTTGGAGCTTATTCAAGAAGGTCTATTTCTGTATTTTGCTTTTATCAGCGCTCAATCGTGACGCTGCTAATATCTTGTTTCTCTCCATTTATAACAGTACATTTCTAACTAGTTCTATATTGTAGAAATTGTATTTAAATGACGGAAATCATTCACTCTGATAGTGTGCAAACAAAGGGGGTGTGGCTACTGATCTTATAATTGTTGTAGGAATTCAACAGAATTTGAAAGTGTTGGGGAATACAGCAATAATAATGATCATCTCATCCTATTTTATTGTTGCTATCGGGTCTCCAACCATGTAATCTCTCATTAATAAGGCAATGTTATTCATTTTCTTTATTACTAGGTCAGGTTGGGGAAAGGATGTTTAGAGTAAATCAGTAAAGCGAAAACGAAACTGGACTATAATTAAGAAACTCTGACTAAACTTTTCGAGTAGTCTTTTCCTTAGTTAATTTGAGTAAAAAATGATTAGTAAAGAAATTAATTGTAGATTTTAATAAACTTTGATTTAGATCGAATAAACATCTATATAAGTTGTTAAAAATCAGCTCGTACAACACTTGGATAGAGCGTCATGTGTTTGAACAAGAAACACCTATATATAAATGCATTGCTTCAATATTGTGCCACGTGAAGAGGTAAATCGCGCATAGTTTGCAATTATCCTATTACGGAAAAAGTTATAGGTCTATTTAGTATTTACTGTAAATTTTGCTCGAACATCAAAAAATAATTGAAGTTCTTTTCTATAAAGTACGAATCACGTTTTTAATTAAAAAAATTCCCTTTTTTGTTAGTGTGAAAATAGGTCCGTAAATACGTTAGTGTGAAACTAATGGACTGATATGATTTTGGGTTATGCCATCGTAAAGAACAGCTTCTGAACTCTTAGAAAAAATGTTGCCTATTTAGTATATTGATATCATTGGAAAATATTAAATTAATAATCATATTATATGAGGTGCGAAAAGACGTTCGATTTAGAGTGTCCTTACGCATCAAATTAAGATTACTCTAACGTAGAGAGTAGTTTCTGAAACCTTAGAAACAATGTTAATAATGTAGGTGTATATTGACAACCTTTTGTTGATAATTAGATATTTTACTTTGTGCGTCAAGACGCACGCTTTAATTACTAAATTGTTTTTCTACCAGTTGAACTGTCATTATTATCGTACAGTGTCTACCAAGGTTCATAGACTATAACAGGTTAAACGAATGGGGAAAAATTGCCATTGAGAAGACAACATTTTCTGTCTTCCTTCTTGAATATCTCTTAAACGGTAGATTAAACTTGCGCGTGAGTCAGAATAGAATTCTTTAGAATTTAATAACCTATCGAATGGTATAAAAAATATTTTAATGAAATGGTTATTATCACTGCAAAACAAACAAAAACTAACTGCTATTCACTACGACAATTAGCAAAGGAAGGAACATTTTCTGTCTTTCTTCTTGAATATCTCTTAAGCAGTAGATTAAACTAGGGCGTGAGTCAAACTGGAATTATTTAGAATTTAATAATTTATCGAATGGTATAAAAAATATTTCAAAGATATGGTTATTACCACTGTTAAAAGAACAAAAAGCTAACTGCTATTCACGTCGTTGTCCGTTGATTAATGGGCACTGGTCAACATTTTGGTGGAGTATCTGTATTTTGTAATGACCAATTAGATGCCAACTGTATTGAAAATTTATGCTATTAGGTGCATTGAATGCTGTACAGTTAGGATAAAAGTTAACTCCCACATTATATTTATAATTGCTGTATACCGCCCACCTAATGGCCCTCTTGATGTTTTTAACGAAAATATGATTGCCATTTTAAATGATCCTTCTTTACTTATGGTGAAATTGTAATATTAGGAGATTTTAATATAAACTTGATTGACTATCAAAATTCTATTGTGTATGTACGAAATTTTGTTTTCAACATGTTTTCGCATAATTATTTCTCTGTTATTTCTAAACCAACAAGGATCTCTTGTGGTAACCAATATGGAGTCCCATCCCTTCTTGATCACATCTGGTAGAATAGACCTAGTATAACTGAATCTGGCCTAATAATATTTGATAATACTGATCATTTGCCAACATTCATGATTATGAAACACTTAATTGTTTGTCCTCAGAATTTTGTTAAATTTCAATTTCGTGATCATTCTTCTGAAAATTTGATAATTTTTTCCAATGAGTGTGCCAGGTTGAGTTGGAGCTTTTCCAATGACGGTGTTGATGAAAATACCAATTTATTTTGTTCAATTGTTAATGATTTATACTGTAGATGTTTTCCTGTTAAGACTAAGTTCATTTATCAAAAAAGATGTGCAAACCTAGGTTAAATTCTACTATTCTTGAGGCTATAAAAAGAAAATCCTATCTTTATAAACAATTCAAAAAGAACCTTGTCTCAGAAAGTTTTTATAAGAGATTCAAAAATGATTTAACTAGTACACTTAAAAAAGCAAAAAAAGATTACTACCATCATGCACTGCGAAATTGTAAAAATAATTTAAAATCGACCTGGAAGATCTTGAATGGTTTGATTGCTGATAAACCGCCCATTAAATCAATTGGGTCTATTTCTGTTGAAAATGGAGTATTGACCGACAATGTAGATATTGCCGAATATTTTAATAGTATTGCTAATAAGTTAAACTCTAATATCCCATCTCCAGTCAATGATCCAATTTGTAATGTTAGTTTTAACATTCCCAATTCGATAGCATTTTGGCCTGTAACACGGGATGAAATTATCAATATTACTAGCAATTTGAAAAATTCTAGCTATGGCATAAACAATATACCTACTAAAATATTCAAGACGGTAATTGATCATCTTTCATTTCCTCTATATGTTCTTATAAATGATTCTATTTCGACAGGGGTGTTTCCTGCTATATTAAAGAGAGCTGTTATCGTACCTGTCTGGTTCTGAGTTTGAAGCTGGCAATTATAGGCCAATCTCTATTCTACCTCTAATTAGTAAAATATTTGAAAAATGTATTCATGCTAGACTTAATTCTTATTTGGCGAAGTACAATGTAATTAGTAGTACTCAATTTGGATTCCAAAAGGGTAAAAGTACTGCTAGTGCAATCCACCACTTTGTTGATCATGTTTACAATGCACTTGACTCTAGGAAACATGCTCTGGGGATTTCTATAGACCTGAAAAAGGCTTTTGATACGGTCAGTCATGACATACTGTTGAGGAAGCTGTTTCGATATGGAATACGAGGTGTCTGTCACGGTCTCAGAGTGTACGACTTGGCGATACTGTTTCGAGAACTCGAACTGTGACTTGTGGTGTGCCACAGGGAAGTGTCCTTGGGCCACTACTTTTTATTTTCTATATTAATGATTTGCCTAACATATCTCAACAAATTGATGCAACCCTTTTTGCTGATGACACTAATGTTGTAATCAGTGATACTAGTTACGAATCTTTAATAAAAACGCTAGCCAGTTTTTTTGTGATTTATCTGATTGGACAACAAACAATAAACTTTCCCTTAATGCAAGTAAAACCACAGCCTTGCTATTTACTAACCGATCTCAAGCCATTTTTACGCCCTTAATTTTGAACATTAGTGGTACCCAACTGGAGTTCCATGACTGTGTTAAGTTTCTGGGTGTGAATTTGGATAATAAGTTGAATTTTTCAAATCATTGCCATTATATTTGTGCAAAACTATCAAGAACCACTGGAATTTTCTATAGAATTCATAATAATTTACCCAGTCATGTATTGATTAATTTATATTATGTACTTGTGTACCCTTATTTATTGTATTGTATAACTGTTTGGGGTGCAGCTGCTAAGGTTCATCTTGGCCGCCTCATCTTAAATACAGAATAAAATTATAAGAATAATTACTAAATCACATTACCTTGCCCATACTGATCTTCTGTTTTATAACTGTAAAATTTTGCCTATTACTTGTATCTATAAATTTTCCATAGGTATTCATATGTATCATGTAAAACAATCTAATCAGCTTAATCTTCCTAATCATCACTACAATACTAGAAATCATGACAATGTCAACACTGCTTTCCATAGACTTACCCAATGCCAAAAATCTGTAGATTTCCAGGGACCTCTCATTTGGAATTCCATACCTATTTCTATTCGCAATAGTGATTCTGTGTCTACTTTTAAACTAAAATACAAAGAACACCTGCTTAATACCTTACTGTAATGCTGTCATGTTATGATTATCTAGGATTTTATTTTTAATTGAGCTATCCTTTCTTGTTTTGTTCTGTGAGTAGTTTTCTTTGTCCTTTTTCTTTTTCTTGTAGTATAATATTTTTGTATAATTTTTCTGTAATGCTTTAGCTGGAATATTTTTTCATTTTTTTTTTAACTTTTACTTTTTTTTTGCCAGAAAAGTTTTCCTTTTCCTACAAGGGAAAACTTCATATTGGCTTGAATATATTTTTAAATTTGTCTGATGTGTAACTATTGTAAATAATTTTATTCAGTAAAGATTATTATTGTTATTATTTTCATCCGCTTTAATTACTGTAGCTAAAAGCATAAAATAAGAACAAACCTAATATTGCAATAATAAAATAAGAAATAAACAATGTAAAATGTCAATTATTTGTAACATAGGTTTTAATCTAAAGAATAGGTTTTCATAAAAAGAATTTGTAGACTCAGCTCTTAGTAACATTTCGTACTATTTCTATTCGTTTAACCTGTTATAGTCTATGAACCTTGGTGACTACCCCTAAACAAACAGTTTGGTTTGAATGGCTAACTATCGTATCTATGCTACCGCGATTTGCGGTAAAATGAGTGAAGACGCCCGCCTCGATGCTAAGGAATCGGGAATCGTAGGTATTACTGTTCGTACGATTCCAATGCCAATTCCTGAAAAAATCACGATTCTTTCGATTCCGATTAATCGTACCATCACTATATTTTATGCATTCATATAAATTGATATAATACTGTTATTATTAGTTAAATATATTATCAAATTATATATTTTATAATAATATACCGAATTAATTGTATTTAACTCCATGGAGTTTGAAACTACTATTATATTTACATTCTTGAGGTTATTGTACATAATGTTGTGGCAACGATAGGTATTTATTCAATTAATTTTGAATAAACCCGGCGGAATAAACATTTTCCATCCACCTAATCTCAACAAATTGGGAAACAATTAATAACTACCATAAAAAAATAGAAATTTATTACGAAAGAAATTAGTATGAACTTGATATAAACAATACACGGCAATAAATTACCGCATTTATATCTTACTATACCTATTAAATTGTCCTTTTCCCATGGGATTGATAGTAAATTATCACCTATTTTCTAAGTAGATGAGGCTTGTTAATAAACTTATCCCATAGAGCAAATTAAGTCTCCGGGTTCTTTAACAATTATTTGTATTATCTTAACTTGAAGAGACTTGGAGGTAATTGATTGAATTCTATTAAACTGACAAATGACTAAACGGTAAAAGTTTTTAGGAAGTAAATTAAACACAAGGAAGTTTTAAATGGGTGTACTTATATTAAAGTTCGAATAGTACAGAGTTCTAAGACTTACGCACAAGTCTTCAAATAACACAACACAAGTTTTAAATAAACTAGCGGTTGAGTAAACTTAAGGGTTTTAAATAAACAAGGGTCTGAGTTGCCAACTCACGAAACCCGTGGATGGACAAGTCCGACCGGACTTGGTCCGACCAACCAGTCTTCAAGAGACCATCGCGAACTATGAACACTTTAGTTAGGTGCCAATGGTATTTAAAGAGTGAACTGGAGAGTCCAACCTTCCAGTGAGTGAATAAACTTCTGTTAAGGTACTGATAGTACTTTTCAAAGATGTTTTTCTACTCACTGCAGATAGAAATAACACACAATGCATTATTCAAATTTAACACGCTAGTGGTAATGGCTTTCTATACGATTAACATATAGATCTATCAGATTTACTAATAGTTCATTTTAGTGAAACCTGATTTGCTAATAAACATCCAAATTTAAGCATACTATTTCAGAGTCCTGTTTAACCTATACATGATCAGAAATGTTACAAGTTCCTAACTATTAATTAAGTATTTCAATTAGAATAATTGAAGTACTTACTTAATTCCTTTTAAATTAATTAAGTATTAATTTCAATTCTATCTATAGAAAAAGAACTCAATATTCTAAGTTGTATAACTGATTTACAAAGTTCATGAAGTTATATAACTTAGTACAAATTATAAAGTTATATTCTGAATTACAAGTTATAGCTCTGGGTTACAAGTTATAAAGTTATGTTCTGAAGTTACAAGTTATATTAGCGGCTTACATCAAAGCTATTCGTTTATAATTATATTCGAGCTCCTAGCGAGAATAACATGACCATAAATTTAAATAGCATTTCCTTCTAATGAACAGTGTACAAGATTAAAAAGATTATGTCTGATTAAATGATTATCAAATTACAGAAATTGAAAGATTAAGTAAAGATACAAGTTCAGCGTATTAACAATCTTTCTATTGTTAATACCTACCCAAGAAATTTTAGTCGTAAATGAAAAGATATTAAATTTCTACAAAAACTATATACTATTGGGAGATACATAGTATACAAATAAATGGATTTGATTAAAAAAAATTAATTAACTAAATAATAAACATAACTTTTAGTTATGTTCTGAACAGAAGAATTTCGAAAAAAAAAACTATGCATAAGGCCAACTAAATCATAATATGCATAGGCAAAAATAAAGGGATAATTAATTAGGTAGAGTCAATTTATTTAGTCTTGGTCAGTCGTTCAGTCAAAATAGAAATAAGCAAAAAGAAGTATAAATAACGAAATAAATTGAAATCATGAACAAAATAAATGGGATGTAAAAGGGATGGAAGTTTAGACTAAAGTTAGCAAACTTCATGCATTGGTAGTTTTACCTACAGGAAAGCTGGGACTCAAATACAGGGTTACAGTAGGTAAGGTTGGTAGGCAGGTACAACCAAATTCACGTTAGGTAGGCAGGAATTATCCAATTCACAGGGGCAGTGATACCAATCACAGGGGGAAATGCATCAAATCACAGGGAGTAATGCATCCAATCACAGGGGGAAATGCATCCAATCACAGGGAGTAATGCATCCAATCACAGGGAGTAATGCATCCAATCACAGGGGAAATGCATCCAATCACAAGGGGAAATGCATCCAATCACAGGGGGAAATGCATCCAATCACAGGGGGAAATGCATCTAATCACAGGGAGTAATGCATCCAATCACAGGGGGAAATGCATCCAATCACAGGGGGAAATGCATCCAATCACAGGGAGCAATGCATCCAATCACAGGGGGAAATGCATCCAATCACAGGGAGCAATGCATCCAATCACAGGGGGAAATGCATCCAATCACAGGGGGAAATGCATCCAATCACAGGGGGAAATGCATCCAATCACTGGGAGCAAAGCATCCAATCACAGGGAGAAATGCATCCAATCACAGGGGGAAATGCATCCAATCACAGGGGGAAATGCATCCAATCACAGGGAGCAATGCATCCAATCACAGGGGGAAATGCATCCAATCACAGGTAGCAATGCATCCAATCACAGGGGGAAATGCATTTAATCACAGGGGGAAATGCATCCAATGACAGGGGGAAATGCATCCAATCACAGGGAGCAATGCATCCAAACACAGGGAGCAATGCATCCAATCACAGGGGGAAATGCATCCAATCACAGGGCGCAATGCATCCAATCACAGGGGGAAATGCATCCAATCACAGGGAGCAATGCATCCAATCACAGGGGGAAATGCATCCAATCACAGGGGAAATGCATCCAATCACAGGGGGAAATGCATCCAATCACAGGGAGCAATGCATCCAATCACAGGGGGAAATGCATCCAATCACAGGATGAAATGCATCCAATCACAGGGAGCGAGCAATGCATTCAATCACAGGAGGAAATGCATCCAATCATAGGGGGAAATGCATCAAATCACAGGAAGCAATGCATCCAATCACAGAGGGAAATGCATCCAATCACAGGGAGTAATGCATCCAATCACAGGGGGAAATGCATCCAATCACAGGGAGCAATGCATCCAATCACAGGGGGAAATGCATCCAATCACAGGGGGAAATGCATCCAATCACAGGGGGAAATGCATTCAATCACAACGAGTAATGCATCCAATCACAGGGGGAAATGCATCCAATCACAGGGAGCAATGCATCCAATCACAGGGGGAAATGCATCCAATCACAGGGAGCAATGCATCCAATCACAGGGGGAAATGCATCCAATCACAGGGAGCAATGCATCCAATCACAGGGAGTAATGCATCCAATCACAGGGGGAAATGCATCCAATCACAGGGAGCAATGCATCCAATCACAGGGGGAAATGCATCCAATCACAGGGGGAAATGCATCCAATCACAGGGAGCAATGCATCCAATCACAGGGAGAAATGCATCCAATCACAGGCGGAAATGCATTCAATCACAGGGAGCAATGCATCCAATCACAGGGGGAAATGCATCCAATCACAGGGAGCAATGCATCCAATCACAGGCGGAAATGCATTCAATCACAGGGAGTAATGCATTCAATCACAGAGGGCAATGCGGTCAATGACAGGGGGAAATGCGGCAATTACATGTCCGTCTTCTTTTTTATATCTTCAAAGTTTTGCTCTTTTACAGTTGTATTAGTATCGCCTCATAAATGATTTCATAGAAAACTGGTTCTGTCTTTAGTCGTATAAAATTATATCTATTCGCTGACAGACTAATTTATCTCTTTGCTTCTATACATTAAATAGACTTTATGATATTTGTCTATTTGATGTTAAGGTTCTTTGAATATATTTCATAGTGGTTTAACGTTCAAAACATACATGTATTAGTTAAATATTTTCTTTAAATATTGTGATCATTTCTCCTTTTTCTAAATAAATATTATTTCTGTTACTGTACACCAGGCAGACGTCTTCAATTATATGTGCTTTTCTCCTAACCTGTTTTATACCAAACACGGCTTCGGCAGTATTATTATTATTTTATTTATTTGTTTAAGACTACTCAAGCGAAACTTTGGCAGGCAGGTTCGAATATAGTCAATTACAGCAGCGGACTAAAAGTAAACAAACTATAATGGATCCACGTGACGTCACAACCACAATGCACAGAACATGTGTCATTTTGGTTTTTCTAGCGAGCATACCTGTAGTTATTATCACTCCTGCATAATTTAAAAGCATTTTTAGTTACTATTAACAATCTTCTATTGTTAATACGCTGAACTTGTATCTTTACTTAATCTTTCAATTTCTAAAATTTGATAATCATTTAATCAGACATAATCTTTTTAATCTTGTACACTGTTCATTAGAAGGAAAGGAAATGCTATTTAAATTTATGACCATGTTTTTCTCACTAGGAGCTCGAATATAATTATAAACGAATAGCTTTGATGTAAGCCGCTAATATAACTCGAACATAACTTTATAATTGTTAACTCAAGTTCTGTGGCTGTACTGTGAACGTGCACCCCTTGGGGTAGAGGGAGAATGGGAGGGGGTTGGGTTTAGTCAGTGTGTGTGCACAAATTCTGCTCGCGTGTACGCGCTTGCGGTTTAGTGTGCACCAAATATCGACTATCAGCCAATCTTAATTAGCTCTGAGTTATTTATCTAGTGATATCTGGAATTGATAATATAATCAAACAGACGCCGAGAAACCTCACTGGCCTCAGTGCCAGGCTAACCGAACCTGGTACTATTGTACTAGATTTGTTACTCTCATTTTTCTAAAAAGTACCAGATTAGTACTTTTTCCTCTCCCTAATTACCTCATTTTTTCAATAATATATTCAATTTTGACGCCCATAAGTTAAAAAAAACTTTGAATTTCATGGAAATTTATGTTTTTTTGGTACTGTTGTGTCCAATCTGGTACTTTTTCAGTGTCTAATCTGGTACTATCACGAAAATATTTTCGACAACCCTGCTCAGTGCTAGTCTAGATTTCACGAGTGGAAGATGCCGCGTCGCAAAACTTTCAACTTCAGCGTTCAGCCATTTTCGCTTTTCTTTAGCACGAAACCCTCTTAAACTGACGAATAGCGTTGCAGAAGAGACCAGACCGGTGGTGCGTGACGTCATGAGCGGGAAAATTTACTACTGTTTAGTACGTAGTATTGATTATATATACAACTTTATGAAAGTATAATTCGAAATGAATAATTTAGTAAGATAATTACTAGGGTTGTGACAATATTTGTTTTAAATCATATATTTTCAGGATTAATGATTTCAAACTCATATTGTCACAACTCTGATAAAACTAAGTTTAAGAAAACCTCAAATTAGTTTTAAAATGGATTCAAAATCATGGTGAAGAATTATCATGATTTTATTTTTTTGATAATGGTTGTTGATTCAGCTATATTAGAGTTGCTGATTACAACAAGTTTCTTTCAATTCTTTATTATAATCATGTCTCCTTCAATTGTTTAAAAAAAATTAGAACTATTTTCTACTGTATTCTTACTATCTTCAAACATTTTAATAACCTCCCAAGTTCTTAAAACGCGCGTTCGATGCGCCATTATTATTTGTTTGTATCTAGAACTCCCTTTGGTTTGTCTACACTTTTCAAACTTCCTGTGATTCTGAGTCTCTGATTGGTTCAAGATTGCTGACGTCACGCACCATCCACTTGAAAAATAGTAACACACATCTGGGCTACTCCCCTAATCTGTATACGGTGATAATAATTAAGTTAAGTTCTTACATGGAAGTACTAGTAGAAGGAAGCGATGTAACGGCTAACCAACAACGTATAAACGGGACCATCGTGTTAACTCCTTGTTTTTAGCAATTAGTCAAGTGAGCTTCCTCGTCTCTCTTCGCTTCAGTCAAAACAGCTTCCTTGGCGTCTTGTTGTTGTTCCGCTGTGTCGTGTGGTGACGTCACAGCACACATATGACGTCACCCTAGCGACAGACTGACAGTTCAGGCAAAGACAATATAAGGTAGACGCTCAACTTCATGTTATAAAATACAGAGTATGTTTGCTCTGACGTCAGAACTCTCACGCAACTTCTGGCCAATCAGCTTTAATGTATACCTCAACTTAGCTTCGTCAAAGACAATATGCTACCTAGATAAGGCTACTACTTGCTTGTAATACCTAGAGTAACTAGTTATGACTATTCATTGTTAAAAGGGGATAGATTTTATTTAGAATACTAAATTGAACTTCATATGTGATCTTATAGGCTTAATTAATCATAAATTAATTAGTTAACTAATCCCTAATCAGTATAGAATATTGATATTTCTAACGACTTCACTTCTTACGACTGAAGCCTGTCTGTCCCTCTGTGAATACGGTTCGTTCGTTTGTACGGTTTGTCATTGTTTGCTGTGACGTATGCTACTGAATGCATAGATCGCTTCTGATTGGTTGTTATTATTCTTGCATGTGCCCTATTAAGTTGAGCGTCTATCTTATATTGTCTTTGGTTCAGGGAGCTTTCGCACACGGCTCAGTGACATTTGAGAAACGAGGAAGAGTGCACGCATCTAGTACGCGCTCCACCAAACGCTTATCCAGTCATTATTATTGCATCTGTTGCCTAAATATTCATCAATTAATCTTCTTACATGAGTTAAATGTCCAAAAATGAGAATTATTGAGCAAAATGATCAGATACCTAAAGTATTTTGAAGAATAATGTGTAAGATAAGGGGATGGTTTCCGGTATTTAGGATGTACCAATAATACTTGTCCGATTGAGCTGAGATTTTAACATAAGGTGTAAAGTGAAAAGAAATCATATGCTCTCTTTTGAGATTTTTTCATTTTGGGGCCCCCCTCCCCCGTGGGGGTCGAAAAACCTTTTTCGACCCCCCCCCCCTCCCCGGGAAACTATAGAACGGCTTGGGGGTTGGTGCTACAGAAAAATTTATCGAAGCTAATATGTTCTCTACTACTATGCTAAGGTCGTGGTGCAGCTTTTTTTTTTAATTTCTATCTGAAAAATTTTTTATTTGAATTTTAAAAAAAATTGTCATATTTTTTTTTTTTTTTTTTTTTGTTTTTCAAAAAAAATTAAGTTTATAGAAAAAGTTATAGGAAAAGGGCTTCACCACGACCTTAGGAATTTCGGTCTGAACATATTAGCTCTTATACATTTTTATGTAGCACCAACCCCCAAAAAGTTCTATACTTTTGAACTTGGAGAATTTGAGAAAAAATGGTACTGAGATAATGGAGGAAGAAAAATATTTTTCAATAAATTTTTTAAATTTAAAAAAAAACTATATGCTTTTCGTCCCAGCCAAGAAGACTCATCAGGTCGCTTCGGGGGTCAACCCAGGCAGCGACGAAGCCTTCAACCATAAATGGGAGGCAAAAAAACAACACAGAAAGAACACAAAAACAACAAACGACCTCAAAACTCTCCAGGGGCGTATGCTGGATCAGCAGTCGCAACTGAAGATCTCTTACGCTTACGTCTGGGAGTATCAATCAGTGCTGGTCGAAGCAACTGAATACGATTCATAACTGTTTGAGGGGGAGGACGCATCTTCACCAACAAAGAGCCCAGAACACTTCCAAAATTGTGATCGAGTGCAGTAGAGGTCGCTGCAAACACAGCTCTATCTTTACTGCAGAACTTGACCTTCAAACACAGGCGCCACAATTTGGAATGAATACTCTCGTTATGATTCTGGGTCTTCCCTCCCAAACATTTATGAAGCAAAGATGGAGATGTTAGCTCTATATAGATCTTTAGAATCCCCGCGCGGGCAGCATTTGGAATCTGGTTTAGATAGAGTTTCTTCTGCAAATGAGAAACAGGAACAACCCCTTCAGCTGTAGCCCTTTGTACCCAGCACCAAGAATCGGAACCTGAAGGGCAGGAATCGTGTCGTGGTTCTTCGTCAGTACTAACTGCATGGTAATAAGTTGCAAGAACGGACTTTCTCATTGACTCAACTGTGCCTCCACATTCTGAACGGATATTCTGACCGAAATGCTGAGTCAGTTTATCTATTACAGAATCTGTTAGCATGTTTTGTCCTCCAAGAGTACTTCTTCGCATCTTTTTACCTTTAGCAGTAGTGACAATAGCAACAGATTCCTTCTTCAACTTCCTCAACCTAGTACCAAGCCGTTTACAGACGTGGTTTACGCATTCTTCCTTTAGTACGGGCGTGTCATAAGGACCGGAGCCACCATTCAATGCTCGAACAGCATTGAAGGCAGATGAGTCACCATCACCCACAAAAGTCAAATAGCGTAAACCAAGTCTTTCAGAACGTGACCAAAGTATTACAGCCGCAGCGGATTCCATTGCCCCTGCTTTGCCATCGAAATTTATCGTGCAACCATTGTGAGTTTCTTTTCAAATTTCAAATTCCTCTTGTGAGGAGGAATTTTTCTTTTTAGTACATGCCTCACAATAGTTGCACAATACAACAAAATCTACAACAGATCCTAAATGACAATCCATCACAAATGCCGCAGCAATATGTGACTTAATAATATGGATGAGAAGCATCCATATCTTTGTGTGCAGGATGTCTTATTATTTTAAAAATTTTCTTCTTGATTTAACAATCTAGGCACTTCCGATCTATTTTGGAAGTGACTACTGTTATCTCTCTATCTCTTACAAATTTCTACTGTATTAAAATCCTACCTTGCATTTCAGATTACAATTAGAAAAATTTTGTATTTATTTCTTCACTTTTGATTTCAAACTTTTAGTTAGATAATTTAGAACTCTTGTGTGCCATTGAAAAGGCTGATGTGCTCTGAAAACACCACTGAAATCTCTCCAACTTGGATGTGTTGTTCCAGCATAACTAGTTCAATATCTAGTTCAATGTCTCTTGCCTTAGCAAGCTTTTATGTTCAATGTCTCTTGCCTTAGCAAGCTTTTAAGTTCAATGTCTCTTGCCTTAGCAAGCTTTTAAGTTCAATGTCTCTTGCCTTAGCAAGCTTTTAAGTTCAATGTCTCTTGCCTTAGCAAGCTTTTAAGTTCAATGTCTCTTGCCTTAGCAAGCTTTAAGTTCAATGTCTCTTGCCTTAGCAAGCTTTTAAGTTCAATGTCTCTTGCCTTAGCAAGCTTTTAAGTTCAATGTCTCTTGCCTTAGCAAGCTTTTAAGTTCAATGTCTCTTGCCTTAGCAAGCTTTTAAGTTCAATGTCTCTTGCCTTAGCAAGCTTTTAAGTTCAATGTCTCTTGCCTTAGCAAGCTTTTCAGTTCAATGTCTCTTGCCTTAGCAAGCTTTTCAGTTCAATGTCTTTTGCCTTAGCAAGCTTTTCAGTTCAATGTCTCTTGCCTTAGCAAGCTTTTCAGTTCAATGTCTCTTGCCTTAGCAAGCTTTTCAGTTCAATGTCTCTTGCCTTAGCAAGCTTTTAAGTTCAATGTCTCTTGCCTTAGCAAGCTTTTCAGTTCAATGTCTCTTGCCTTAGCAAGCTTTTCAGTTCAATGTCTCTTGCCTTAGCAAGCTTTTCAGTTCAATGTCTCTTGCCTTAGCAAGCTTTTCAGTTCAATGTCTCTTGCCTTAGCAAGCTTTTCAGTTCAATGTCTCTTGCCTTAGCAAGCTTTTAAGTTCAATGTCTCTTGTCTTAGCAAGCTTTTAAGTTCAATGTCTCTTGCCTTAGCAAGCTTTTAAGTTCAATGTCTCTTGCCTTAGCAAGCTTTTAAGTTCAATGTCTCTTGCCTTAGCAAGCTTTTAAGTTCAATGTCTCTTGCCTTAGCGAGCTTTTAAGTTCAATGTCTCTTGCCTTAGCGAGCTTTTAAGTTCAATGTCTCTTGCCTTAGCGAGCTTTTAAGTTCAATGTCTCTTGCCTTAGCGAGCTTTTAAGTTCAATGTCTCTTGCCTTAGCAAGCTTTTTACGGTTCACTAACCACAATTTCTTTCAGTTTTATAAAATTTGTGATATGGATTCTGATAAAAGAAAAGGAGCGACTTCAGATTCAGATTTGTCTTCAAAAAGATCAAAATCGGGACAAGATGCTTCTTCAAAGCGACATATCTCGACAGATCCCTACCCTCGTGTTGGGGTATCGGACAATGTTGAAGGCTTTAAGCCCCTTCTTATGAAAAACTCAGAGCCTCTCCTTTCGTCACTGAGGAAAGAGACTCTCCCTCTTCAGAAGAGCGTAGACCTTTCTGCCATTTCACACATTGATAATGGACCTAGCTCTGTCTCAGGTACGTGTGCACAGGTATTTGAAAACCCTGGCTCTTCGAAGCGTACGTCTGGACCCTCTGCGCGTACGAACGAAAAAAAATCCTCTGTTAAACCACGACCTATGAAGGGAATAAGTTCTGGCACTACAAAACCACTGAAAGCAAAGAAGGCACGGAGGTCTAAACGAACTTCAACAGTTGCATCTTCAGATTGTGACAAGAGCGACTCTTCGGAAGCCCGCTCTGTATCTGACCCTTCCTTGAAAGATTCTGTCGTAGAGTTGACAAAACAGGTGCAATACCTCACGAATCTGGTTCTGTCCCAAAACACGCCACACGCTGGTCCCTCCTCAGCTCCTCATCTTTGCCACCCTACCTCTTCGGAGACCCCGGTTGCGTCTCTCGGTACTCCATCTACAGTCTCCGGAAATCCTGGTGAGGTTCTCTTCTCCGTTGGAAACCAGTCCAACGCAACAAAAGCCGATTTCACAGGAGGGCTGCCTGCAGGTGAGCATTTGCCCGAACGTATAAAAACCAAAATATGGTCTGATGCATATGTAGATTTCTATACCTTGTTGCATCCCGAACATGAAGACTCATATAGTCTATCTTTCTCCTCCTCCTCACAACACTCTTTGACTGCCTTGCCCAGGAAGCATCGCCCTCTTTCCGAAAGAGAATGGTGTAAGGCCTTTGATGATTACCTAGCTGTCTACTCCCGAAAATTTCCGTCTTTAGTTACCGACGTCATCACCTACGGGAAGTTCATCAAAGACCTGATGGATCAAGGTTTTAATTGGTCGTTTTATGATGCTTGCTTCAGGAAAGACAGAGAGTTTAATCGTTGTCCTTGGACGAACATACGTGTCGACCTACAAATAAAAGCTACGTTTCCAAAACAACCAATTCGTCCATTCCGCCAGAGCTTCGACGGTCCTCAAAACCATCATAACATGATGAAAATACCTGGAGGGTTTTGTTTTCGCCACCACACGAAAGGAATACACTGTCTCGTCGCAAAATGCAGGTACAATCACCAGTGCCCCAAATGTCGTGGACCACATCCACTTTTCCAATGCCTCTCAGACCAGCGACAATTTGCCCTCCCCGGTTCAAGTACAACCACTCGTCCCGTTACTAGAGGGATACAAAGACTCTGAGTACGTGATAAAAGGTTTTTCAGAGGGTTTCTACTTGAATTTTACAGGTACAGATAGCAATTTGCATTGCAAAAATTCTCTTTCAGTCTCCGAAAATCCTGATCTCGTACATGAAAAGTTGTCCTCAGAATTATTTTCCTCTCGTATATCAGGTCCTTACGATGAACCTCCTCTATTAAATTTTAAATGTTCACCTTTAGCGTTGAGACAGAAAAAAGATTCAGAAAAGTATCGTCTCTTACATAATCTTTCATACCCTTACAACTCGGACGCCGTCAACTATAATATAGACAAGAATGATTCCAAAGTGCAGTATGCCAATCTGGACGATGCGATAAAAATAATACAAACTCATAATACTTCCTATCTGGCTAAGGTTGATATAGCTGATGCGTTTCGAATAATACCTCTGCATCCATCACAATATCACCTCACCGGATTTCAATTTTTAGATAAATTTTATTTTGATAAATGTTTGCCTATGGGATGCTCAAGCTCTTGTAAGATTTTTGAAAGATTCTCTGATGCTATTAAATGGATCCTGCATTATCACTATAAAATTACACATATCGTCAAAGTTCTCGATGATTTTCTTTTCATTGCAGATACACCTAGTGAGTGCTCTCGCTGCTTATCTTCTTTCTATGATTTATGTCAAATTATAGGTGTACCCATTGCGTACCATAAGACCGAAGGACCAACTAGGTGCCTAACTTTTCTAGGAATCGAATTAGACACCGATCTTATGGTGGCTAGACTACCAGTTGAAAAATTAATAGATTATGCAGACACTATTGTAGACCTTTTGAATACTTCGAGCTGTACTTTGAGATCACTGAAATCGATTTTAGGGAAACTTCAGTTTTCGTGCTCTGTAGTGTCAACTGGTCGCCCTTTTCTGCGTCGTTTATATGACTGCACAATAGGAGTAAAGAAACCTCACCATTTTGTCAAACTAACAGCTCATATGAAAGAGGACCTGAACCTTTGGCTTCAATTTCTCAAACATTATAATGGTGTTACTATTATTAAGCCACGTGCTATATTAAACTCGGTTGACATTAATCTTCATACTGATAGCTCTAAATTCGGCTATGGAGGAATATATAAAACTCATTTCTTTTACGGTAAATTTCCCGAGAGATGGAAGAAGTTTGATATTCAAGTGCTAGAGCTTTACCCTATTTATATATTGGTCAATGTTTTTGTAACTTCGTTCAGTAATTCCAGCATAAATTTTCTCTGTGACAATAGCTCTGTAGTATCTGCTTTAAATAAGCAAACTTCTCGGAATAAAGATGTCATGA
Source organism: Caprella mutica (assembly GCA_947561585.1). NCBI lineage: Eukaryota > Metazoa > Arthropoda > Malacostraca > Amphipoda > Caprellidae > Caprella > Caprella mutica. Next base: position 23,052 of record CANNZV010004194.1, read on the forward strand.
AACTGTTGAGACCTCTTGTCCTTCTCTTCTTAAAGCACAATATCAAATTTCACGCCACTCACATCCCTGGTAAAATAAATGTTTTATGTGACCTACTTTCTCGTGCACAGGCACCTTTGGCGATGCTAGCTACGAGTGGACTAGACAGTCTACCTACGGCTATCCCACAGCACCTTCGACCTCACAACTTCAAGCTTCTGTAAATAGTCTTGTAGCTAGATCCTATGAGTCTAACACTCTTTCAAATTACAAACGTTACTGGGACAAATTCACAAATTTCATAGCTTCACACAAAATTAATCAGACCTTCCCATTTAATTCAAATACCGTAGCATTGTTCATAATCTTTTTGCTAAATCTTAACTTAAAAACTAGTACCATCCGGTCTCATCTCTCCGCTATTGCCACTGTACATAAATTATATAATGAAACCGATCCTACTGCTTCTTACGTGATTACACGTATATTGAAGGGCGCAGAAAAATCAAAAAGTCACGTTGCTTCTGTCTGTCTTTTACCAATATCTTCTGTTTTTCTTGATGAAATTATCGTAGTATTACACAACCTACTACCAGAATACGAGTTTTTCCTTTTCAAGTCTCTTTTTCTGTTGTGCTATTACTGTTGTTTAAGGGTCAGTGAAATAGTTCATTGTCCAAAAACTAATCATACTTTACAATTGCATAATTTCTCGATTCGCTCCCCTCCCTCTCCCCCATTGGTAAAAATCAATTTTACCTCTTACAAGCATTCATCCGAACCAGTTACAATTTTACTTCCTCCTTCAAAGAATAAAAACTGTCCCGTTGTTTCTCTCCTAGATTATGTATCGCGTAGAGGAGACTCTCCTGGACCTCTCTTTATTCTTCAAAATTTGAAACCGATTACCAGACGGTACTATGTAAATACCCTGAAAACCGCTATTTCCATCACTGGTGTTTCTCCAGATAGATATAACACCCATTCGTTCAGAATTGGACGAGCCACTGATTTGGCCAAAATGGGTGAACCATCTCACCTCATAAAACTAGCTGGTAGATGGCGCAGTGACGCCTATCAAAAATATATTAGATATGACCACTTCTCCGTGAACACTAAATGAATTTCCTTTTAATTTTTTTTCTTGGGGTGTCGTCATTTCCCTGTGGGATATGACTTTGGGTTTTCTCGACACCCCAATTTATATTCTTTGCAAAATTCGTTCTTCATTATATCTATTTTCTTAGTTTTGCCTTATTTTAGTTTCCAATGTATCATTTAGTAAATTAAAATTTATATCCTCTGTTCATTTAGTAAATTTAAATTCATACAATCTGTTCACCATATGTGTTATCAGTAACTATTTAAAATTTTATATAAATTTCCACCCAAGTTGGGTTTCATTAATCCTCCACACAAATAATATGGATGAGAAGCATCCATATCTTTGTGTGCAGGATGTCTTATTATTTTAAAAATTTTCTTCTTGATTTAACAATCTAGGCACTTCCGATCTATTTTGGAAGTGACTACTGTTATCTCTCTATCTCTTACAAATTTCTACTGTATTAAAATCCTACCTTGCATTTCAGATTACAATTAGAAAAATTTTGTATTTATTTCTTCACTTTTGATTTCAAACTTTTCCCTCCCTCTCCCCCCTTTTCTATTTCTACTTTATCATTCTCTGGGGGTTTTCTCGACACCCCAATTTATATTCTTTGCAAAATTCGTTCTTCATTATATCTATTTTCTTAGTTTTGCCTTATTTTAGTTTCCAATGTATCATTTAGTAAATTAAAATTTATATCCTCTGTTCATTTAGTAAATTTAAATTCATACAATCTGTTCACCATATGTGTTATCAGTAACTATTTAAAATTTTATATAAATTTCCACCCAAGTTGGGTTTCATTAATCCTCCACACAATAACCGCGAGTCATCCAAGTTCCATCAAAGCTAACATCAATATCTAGCATTCCTGTAGTAGCATTGGGTAAACGATTCAATTCCTTACCATAGTAATCAACTAAACCTTTCACACCAATGCTATCAGGACCTAACATCTGTTCGCGATATAGATTCATCTGGCCATATATATATTTGGTAACAGCATAATAAACCGGTTTACCCATAGTATGCATGTGCATGTTATTTCCTGATTTCAATATACCTGCATACCCTGTGGCGTTGATAACTGAATTATAAACAGTGGCAATAGTAGCATATGTGTACTTCGATGGTCGCCCATCTAGGGTCACAATTGCACTATCCCCTGAGACAGTTTCCGCAACGTCACAAAGACTGCAAGTGAATTCAATAGAAGAATCAACATATACAGTCACAATTCTACCAGTTTTTATACCATTACAAATATCACATACTTCAGTTACTTTAGCTAACAGATTCTCCACGACCGCTGAACTTATTACAATATAAGGGTTGGATACCCCTGCTTTTGGTTGCTCAGATGCAAAAACAGAGACTCGACGCCCAAATGTAGTAGGTTGAGGGGGGGGGAGGGGTCTATAGCTATTGCATCAGCTATATCGCAAACAGGTGTTACTTTACGTTTGAAATTACGACGTTTAGGCGGCATAATTACTTACGTGAGCAGGGCAAAGAACAACAAGACAAAAGAATAGCTATCACAATACTGATCCACGTATAGAAAGGTACCACACACACTTTGCTAATACACAGTATACACAGAACAATTTCAAAACATCTGCACTCAAGAGCGTCAGAGTTATAACTGAAGAGACCCCCAAACTGAGAAGCGCGTTTGACACACGTACAAACGTACTAGGTGAATGGAATTTTTTATGAGTTTTCTTTGGTAGATTTGCAGGGTAACTAAATTAAAAAAAAAAAAACGAAAAAAATGGAAAATACTGGAAACCATCCCCTTAAATCAGCTGTTGTGCTAACGAGAACCGTTACTCAACTTACTCAGTCGGGTCTGAGATCGACACGATCGTCACGGCTCGGTTAGCCGCCTGCGTTCTCACAAAGGTTCCTACTTGTACTTGACCTGGACAATATATAATACCCATAGTCTATATTGTTATAATATTTTATAGATCTATAGCTAAAATTTACAGCAGAAAACACAATATAGTATGAAAATAATAGCTCTTCGCGACACCATACATGTTATTTATTTATCAATGTTAAGTTAATCGGCTGATATATTCTGGTGTACGGCCTGATCTAAAGATGGCCTTGGCAAATACCTCGTACCACACTGAGTATATAGGTATGGAGGCAGCATGTCTTGCAAGGAAAAATGGCGCCATGGCGTGTCTTACCCCAATGCACCCCTGCCACTTGGTTTAATGGGGTTGTATGCCCCTCCTGCAATGCTTAATTTTAATCGAGGGAGGTTATGCTGTTCTGTACTGTTTGTAGCTATCACAATTTTGATAACAAATTGTTTACCAATTGTGATGATATTTTATTTATGAAAACATATTGTTTACTAACTGTCGCAATTGGTGAGATTTATGAAAACATTATATTTATAGTTGGGTTCTCATTCAATTTTTTTATATTTATATTAAAAGTTAAATTAAAAAGATTAAACTATCATAATTGTTTTAATCACAACTCAGGTTAACACTACTTTCTGGTTTAGAGGTTAATGCTAATGTAGGCTTCCATCTTTCGCAACCACATTCTTCTTAATTAAGTAACATTTTCTTCATACCTGAGCTTGGCCAACGAATCCTGGTAGATAAATTTGTTCACGGAGCCACTTTCCTTTCTGACTGACTCTTTGAGTCCCTTGTTTCTAACTTCCTTTTGACGTTAGCGATATAGTTTTTGGTCCCGAAACAGACTTCAATTCTTTGAATCCTAAGATTTGAGAATAAAAAAGTACCAAGTTGCATAGGTGGTTTTTATAATTATATATTATTAAACTCAATAGTACTGAATGTAAATAATATGATGCATTATAAGGTGGGAGATATTTAATCACACCATGCAACTTATGTTCATGAATGATATTTTTATGGTGGTTTACGTATTATCCCACCATGTAACATATGTAACAAAAAGGGTAAGTTAAACCCTTTTCATATATCGCTTGTTTGCAGCAACAACATCATAAGTACAAAGACATGTATTTTATAGAGTTATCCATATAGATATATTAATAATAAAATGCTGATTATTTTGGCAAAAAATCATCATTGAAACTTTAAAATATTCCGCTAGAGACGCTAAATGTCCTAACGATATACCATTAAATGTACGTACATTAAAAGTACTAAAATGCCTCTCAAGAAAAACAGCTTTATTGAAGTTATGACACTGTTCTCGCAAACAAGCGATATATTGATTGCATCTGTACATAAAATACTTTTATTTTTCATTTACTAACGTTGTGCCATGAACAGTTTCCCTGATTTACCACACCTTGGTATACCAGGTAATGTGCACAAGTACACATTATTGGAGATCTCGAGACAACTCTCAACTAGAGTAGAAAAGTTGCTTTTCAACTCATCACGATCCACAAATCCACGTCCATACTGCAAAGTAAATAAAATAAATGAGTTTTACAACATCTGCAACTATTGGTTGAAAATTTTTATTACTGTTCATCAAAATTTAAGGAAAGATAATACTAGGCCATAATGAAACATGATAGAGTAATTAAATTGTTATTTTTGACTAATTGAACTACACTGTAACATAAAAGATGAAAGTTAGAAACACATTAAAAATTGTCAACAAAGATTATTTTAAGTTATTTTGAGACATAAACATAAGGCAAATTGAATTCCAACTGTAATAATTTTCATTGCAAACTAACTGTAATTACATTTAAGATGTCACATGCCCCTGCTTGTACTACCAAAGGGTGGTATGACCTATCTTCTGGAACCTGGGCATCTATTTCTGATGCAATGTCAAGAATCTGAGCTGCTCCCGTGCAAAATCCAATGCTATTTATGTATTCATCAGAGCCTTCAATTCAGAAAATTTAGAGTAGTTATAATTATTTTGTTTTTATATTTGATATTCTTGAAGTTTTGGGTGCATTTCAATATTGAATGTTTTAAAGTATTGAGATTTGAGGGCTTAAACAAACTATTAGGTACAGTAAAATTATCATATTTAGTTTTTGATTGATAAAAGTTTTATCTTAAAACCAATGATAGTCCAGTAGTTACGAGGACTGGAAATGTACCAAGAAATTTAGAATAAGTCAATTAATAAATACTTGCCTTCATGGAACTTCCATAGTCGTATATAGAACAAAACAAATAATATGAAGTAGCTACGTTGTATAGTAGCTAACGGGAATCATTGCAATATAAATATTAAGATATGTATTGGTAATACATATCTCTGTTCACGTACCTCTGCAGGTATGAAAAATGCTTACAATAGAATTCACTTGCTTGTTTTCTCATGCTATACAAGCAATCTCTGAACAATTTGTTTGTAAAAATCACAGACTGTTATGAAAACAATTGTTACTTCATTATAGAGAAATATTTATTAAACATAAATATTAAAAATATTGTCAATCCCCAGAAATGTGTTTAAGTACAAGAAGGAGGGCACAAATAACCTAAAATTATCTATGGATCAAAAAAAGGACTACCTAGAGGTAGCCTCGGGACAATAACAATACATTCTTGGCACACATCAAGCGTTACCATCTAACTCAGGGGTGGGCAAATGCAGCACTCAGTGCTATTTTGGCGCTCAAAACGGCACCACTGCCCACCCGGGAAATGGTGCTTTATTTTCTTCCAAAGAAAATTAAAAAATTTTAGCCATGACTGCTCTATAAATTAAAAGGATAATATAGAAGTGCATGGTCAACTAATTGAAGAACAGTATATTTGTAATGAATGACCTTGATACTTTGATAGTAAATTTTATCTCTTAATAAGAAATTTTTGTTTATTGTTACAATAGTGCCGGTGTTTAATTTATTTACCTCTGTCTCTTTTTATCAAGATCAGTTAAATTTATATCTTTCATACGCTTGTCTTGGGATATTCAAACACTGTGGTAAATATTTATGCAATCATTTTTAATTCCCATTTTTAATAAGTTAGGTAAGTAATTTATCCTGTGAATTTATGAGTTACTTATTATTACTTATGCAAGATAGCTTATTTTTGTTTTTATTGTGATATTTTCACATGAAGAAAATTTCTTTATATATCATTTATTAATTCTTTTTAATGCAAATGATAAATCTACTACCAATATTTATGCGCAAAATATGTACTGTTGTACATGTTCGTACTTCAATTAAATATACCACCTCATTGTATAATTACTCAGTATCCCAGCAATTTAGAAAACGAAAAGAAAATTGGCACTGAGATTCCATCTTTCGGCACTGAATAACACAACGTGTGCCCACCCCTGATCTAACTCATATCGGTTAACGCAATAACTATTTTATGTTTCTTCTAACAATAATTACTTTTAACTATATATTATTAGTTAGTTAATTTACACTACCCATCAATTCTACTTACCGCCCAAGTAGCAGCTTTTCTTGCGAACTCAAGATAAACTTATCCTTGGAGAGGTTGGATCGTGACCTTTGTAGGTTTGCACCATCTGATGAGCTGGCATATTTATTCGCCGAAGCATCTTCTATATTTCGGAGATTGTCTGTGAGAATAACATATAGATATTATAAATATCAATTTGAAAAGAAAAGTATAAATATATGAATACAAAATATTTAAAGAAAATAATTACCCAAAAAAATCAAGACCATCTGTGGACTACCTGTACTTTGTACGCTATTTGCCTGTTGAAATTTTCAAGGCAGTTATTTTCTCCTGCTCTGTTTGAATACAGAAAGTACAGGAAAGCCCACCCGATTACACCAAAACCTTTCGAAATACTGGACTAGTGCCTCAGCATCAGGGGGATGGCCAGCACTCTCCAAATCAGTCTTTATCAAATTTAGCGCCTCTGGCATATGGCCAACTGGGAGTAGCGGAAATGCCATGATGCGCTTGATTGCTTTTTTTACTGGGGTGACTTCCGCCGCGCAGTACTGTTGTTTCAAATTTAGTTGAACTACTTTCCTCCATATTGCCTGAGAGGTAAATAATTAATTTTCCGTTTGTTTTGCACTTAATTATAATATAATAAATTTTTGGAACCTTTAAAATGTGAGAAAAGCAATCCTATGTAGTACGTCAGATTTATCAATAATCTTGTCATATACTAATTAATAAATCTATGCTTTTATATGTCAAACAGAGAGGTATAAATAGGTGTAAGTGGGTGTCAAAATGGGTAGATGTAAGAGTGTCAAAATAGGAAGAAGTGCGAGTGTCCAAATAGGTATATGGCAGTGTCCAAATAGGTATAGATCTCAGTGTCCAAATAGGTGTATGTCAGTGTCAAAATAAGAAGATGTGAGTGTCAAAATCTGGACCAATAAAATTAATATCAATTACTAATTATGTACACTGGATACATATTCTTATTATATGAACTCTCTATTATAGTTTTCATTGTATAATTTCATTTTATATCATATTTTAAATCATTTCCATTTGAATTATATTTATAATATAAATCATACAATTCTATACAACAAAATATACAGAAAGAAAATTAGATATTGAATAGTCCAAATTTTCTCCCTGATTTCTATGATATATGTACAGTATCGGCCACAAAAATGTTTCCGCTTTTTCAAATACTTGTAAATCTTTAGCCAATGAACGAAAAAACTGTACCTTGGTCTCTTTTTCTCCGCCTCTTATTATACTATTAACAGGTAAAAATATTTAATACTGTACAGGGTGTCTGACACTTTCGTTGCCAAACTGTAACATAAGGTTGCATTCATCGAAATGAAACCTTTTTTTTTTTGAAGGTATGGTCTTAAATGCTTAGTTAATGAGTTACAAGGTTAGGAAAGTACCATTTATTATTATTAGTTAACATTATTTTTTTTAATGTTGCGATAAGAAACAAAACATATTTAACAGTAATTATTAGGAGCACAAGAAACTTGATCTTAAATTAGGTTAGATGTTTACTAAATGTGTTCAAACTACCTCCTCCCACTTGCTGCGATGCAGCCGTTCAAACGTTTGTCCGATGATTGGCGGACGCGAGCAAAGACACCAGGAGTTTCACGAATCCTTGAGGGACGAACGCTTGCATCGCAACAAATGGGCGGCAAATTTAACACATTCTGTAAACATGTAACCTAATTTAAGATTATGTTTCTTGTGCTCCTAATAATTACTGTTTAAAATTTTTTGTTTCTTACCGCAACATTAAAAAAATAATGTTAACTATTAATAATAAATGGTACAGATACTACTTTCCTAACCTTGTTACTCTTCCTCTCTATACGCTGCAGCAGTCCTCCTCTTCATGAGCACATACGCGATGGGAAATGACTGTGAATAGAAGCCATATTAATGGAATAAATTAATCATTAAAATATCTTAAATTTATTTAGAAAAATACATACTAAATTTACATGAGAACTATTCGATGAATGACGAAGTTAAGTATATTTATCAATTTAAGAAATATTTATCCCTATAGCTACATGAACTAGTTTCCGTTTACTAATATTAATATTATACGACAATTACTTTTCAATAGATTTCATTAAATGAATTACATTATATATTCAAACGATACTAAAATCAATTTATTTACTTATTCAGCCTAGCTAATTTATGATAAAATAATATTACTTTCAAATTTTCTCAAAGTTCATTTCTAGTAGCTAGCTACCTATAATATCAATAGTTATTTTATTCTTACCATGCCATGAACAATGACATGTACAGTCAGCAGTTGACTGAACATGGATGGCACAGTCTTGAAAGTGCCATCCATGTGCAGCTCACTGGAAGTCACACTTGCCAGTGTGGGTGAAATGAAAATAAAATTTTCTCCAGCTTCGTTCAGGTTTTGCCTGACATGATAAAAGGTATCCCCCCGGATACTAGTTGAAAATCTGTAAAGAAAATCGTAAATAATTATATTTAAATTATATTAGTATCATAGTATGATATTTTTGAATCAATTTTTTTATTGGCGATTAAATAATATAAGCAATGAACAACTTACTTCATCACAGGACAATCATAAAACAAAATAATGTTCATTGAATTATCTATTTATTGATCAAATAAAGGATGTTTATGCAATTTAAGGTTAGTTTACCTTCTCTTCTTCCGCATCGAATTCTCAATTTCAGAGAAATTACCGGTGCCGAGGGGGAACCTTAAAAGTACATCAATAAAAAGTATATAAATGAAAAATTCAACTTGGTGGATTAAGAGATAGGGAAATATGTAGATCAATAAATTGATATGAAATTTATTTACCTTTCAGCCTCTTCATCAAATATATTTTTTAGGGTGTTTGACGAAGAGGCTGCTCTCTTCTTACAAGCATTATATAATAATATTTTATCTTTTTCCCCGTGAGAGGGCAAATGATTGTGATTTCCCATAGTGGAAAAATTTATTCCTCTCGCATCAGTTTCAGTTTTGCTGAACACTGTATTCTTTTCTATTGCAGGTTACGTATGTTTTCGGTCTTTTTTTGAATCAAGATTTTTCCGATATAAATACCCATCGTAAGGTACTCTATGGTACAGGAACGTGTCCTCTCTAGATCCTGTTATTTTTGCGATTTCCATTGTGTGTGCTGTAAAAAGTATATATTAGTTCCATCATGATATTGAAACTACTAGATAAAACAAAATACAGTTACCTACAGTTGCAATCAAAACTAAGAGACAAAAATTTAAAAAGCTGTATCTTCATAAATATTGGTTGTAAAATCATGAAATTTCAGTATGTTGTAAACATATTAGTATAGTACTACATACTATAAGCACAATTGATTTGAAAGACAAATAAAAAACTTTGCCATTATTAATTTTATTTGTGAATAAGTAACGTTCAAAACTAAGGGACACAAACTTGAAAACTTGAAAATTAACACATTGAACGAGAAAGTAAGCTTAATAATTAATATTTTGTGAATAATCCTTTGCTTTGGATCACTGCAGCACATCTGCGACTACAGGATTGGATAAGTTTACGACACTCATCAACAGAGATTTTGGTCCATTCATCTTGAAGTTTGTCCCACAAATCATCGGTGTTAACTGGGTTTAGAGCCATTACCTTTTCTCCAAGTGTCTTCCACAGATTTTCTATGGGATTTAGATCAGGACTTTGAGCTGGCCAATCCATTATTTCGAAATCTTGCTGTTGTAGGAAACTTAAAACACTCTAAGCTTCGTGGCACGGTGCATTATCCTGCATGGAAATTGCCCCATTTATGCCTGAATTGTTAATAATGGGTACTACATGATCTTCCAATAGATTTTTGTAGATGGAAGCATTGACTCGAGTATTCAAACGAACAAGAAGAGACGTACCTTGAATTGAAAACATTCCAAAAACCATCACACTTCCACCTCCAAACTTGACCGTTTTTTTCGTACATTTTAGGTTCAATACTTCACTTGCAGACCTAACATAGTTTTTCCCATCATTTCCAAACAAATTAAACTTACTCTCATCGCTGAAAAACACTTTTGACCACTGTTCTTCAGACCAATTCACATGTTTGTTTCCAAACTGTAACCTCGCCATTTTATTCTTTCGACTTTTCAATGGTTTCTCCTAGGCGTTCTTGCAAATAAGCCTATCACCTGCAGGCGTCTCGAGACAGTTGATCTGGACACATCAGTAGTGTTTGTATCTTTCATTTGCCTAGAAATTGCTGCAGCGGTTGTGAAACGTTCCCTTAATGCTATGCGTTGGATTGCTCTGTCTTGCCTAGCAGACGTTTTCCTGGGTCGGCCAATCTTGTTAGGACTCAGGACACGGCCAGAATCTTCATAAGTTTTCACAATTCTTCCAATGACACTCTTCGAACGATTAACTCTTTCTGCAATCTCTCGGACACTAAAATTCTGTTTGTGCATCTTAACAATAGTCATACGGAGAGCATCATCAACTTTTTGCCTGTTAGCCATGATTGATCGAGACAGAGTGTGTACAAATGATTTGGCACATCTATTTCTTACTCTGAATAACAGAAAACCGGATGTCAAAATCTGTTTTCAATCATTTTTAACAATGTGTTCCTTAGTTTTGAACTTTACTTATTCACGAATAAATGTAATAATGGCATAAGTTTTTTATTTGTCTTTCAAATCAAGTGTGTTTATAGTATGTAGTACTATACTAATATGTTTACAACATACTGAAATTTCATGGTTATATAACGAATATTTATAAAGATATAGCTTTTTAAATTTTTGTCCCTTTGTTTTGATCGCAACTGTATATCCATCTCATCATTGCAATAAAATTTAATCAATGATTACATAATTCTTAACAGCAATTGGTTCATAATTTATTAATGACAGATGATGTATACCTAAAGGAGCTAGTAAAAAATAGCCAATTCAATTTTCTTTGCTTTAATAATGTAGCAAAAACGAACATCAGACTACTCTACCTACTTAAAAAATAAATATATTATTCAAAAGAATAAACCACCTAACTAATTTAAACTATATGCAAATATAAAATATCAGTAACACAGTATTATGTTGCTACTTCCCAGTTAAAATTCGGTGCAGTATAGCGGACGTTTTACTGTAGTTTATGGCAGTCTCAGCATTTCTAAGCAGCGCTCAGCAGATAATCTCTGCTTTCTACAAATGTTTACCGCGACCTACGGAGGCCACGGCAGTATAAGGACGAGATAATCTGTGGAGGTTTGACGCGTTATTATCTGCCGAAAACTGGAGAACAGAGCATAGAAAATCTTCAGAGTTTATAGTCGATAATATTGGCTAAAATCACCAGAGATTGAAGCACCACATATTGCTCATGAATCATAATCCAACAAATTAATTTGAACAAAAATACAACTTCTTTATCGATAGTGTAGCTAATAATAGGTAATAATAGCTACAGTTAATTAATTGGTGGATAGCCCTAATATAAAATAAACATTAATCACTATTGTTCTTGGTACTCAGCTATGGTTTGGCTCATTCAGTTTTATATTAAATCAATTGTTACCTAATATTTATTTAACCACGGATATCATTGAGTAATTTGTATGCGTTTTTATATTTCTCATTTGTCAGAGTGAACTGTTTTGTGTTAGGATATAATAATATCTTCAGTTTCCAGTAGAGATCAATTTAATAGATGACAGAAACGTAACATGAATATAACAAAATGTGTACCATTTATATATGGTGCTGTATCACGAATACAGCAGCGGAGTACTCTAATTTATTTAGTATAATTTCCTTATTCAATTTATAATATTAAAACATATGAATATCCTCACAACTCCCCTTTCAGGTTTTCGTTTGTATCTTGAAAGGTCTTATGAATCTTCTGTTCCTCCACATCGTTTTTCCGCTAGGGGTTTTAACCATATAATCTCTATCTCTTCCTTTAGCCACAATGATTCCAATAAAGGTTTAGTATAGAATTCTCTGAAGGTTTCGATGTTGGAAATCCGTTCTCCACTGCTTTTAGAAGGTTTTGGTAATCAGAATCACACTTCGCAGATGTCTTCAGATTATCCAGGTTGATATCATTTGTAAATACGTTGTTATCATTTATAACTATTCTTATTTGTGATACTAAATCATCTTCGATTTCTTCACTTTTCTCGTGATCAATAGGGCATCGTGAGAGTGCATCGGGTACGGTGTGCTGTTTACCAGGAACCCATTCTGTTGTAAAATTATACATGCAAAGCTTTTCTTTCAATCTTTGTAAGCGAGGGTTGTATATTTCGGACAATGTCTTCTTGTCCAAAAGTGAAACAAGTGGTCGATGATCTACTTGAAGATTGAAGTGTGACAAACCAAGAAGATAAAGCTGACACTTTGTGACGGCCCAAGTGACTGCAAGCAGCTCTAGTTCCACTATAGCGTACCTGCTTTCTGTCTCCGAAAGGAATCGTGAACCGCATTGGACTATTTTCCAATTGCTGTCATGCTTTTGTAGGAGAACGAAACCCAGTCCATTATTTTTAGATGCGTCAGTCTGAAGTTTCGTTTCTCTCCCTGAATCAAAATGAGCTAATACTGGAGGGCAACAAAGGGCCTTCTTAATATTGATGAAAGCATTCTCGTGATCAGGTAGCCATTGGAAGACTGTATTAGATTTCAATAGATCACGGAGAGGCATTGCTTTCTGGCTAATCTCGCTTGAAAATCTTTCAAATTGGTTAGCCAATCCAAGAAAAGATCTGAGTTCAGTTAAATTAGTTGGAGATCGAAATTTTGCGATGCCTGAGGTTTTCTTTCCATCAGGAGTGATTCCATTTTTATTGATTATGTAACCAACATAATTAACTTCATCTTCTGCAGAACAAAACTTGTCTCTATTGAGTGTGATGTGGTTTTGTCGGCATAAATCAAGGAATTTCTTAACACTTTCAACATGATTCTCGAATGACTTGTCATACAGCAGAACGTCATCCATCACTTTCTGCATGTTCGGATGACTTCCAATCAATGCTGCATGTCTTCTAGTGTATTCGTCACCAGTAGATGATAATCCCATTGGGGCTCTCTTGAATTTGTATCTTCCCCATGGAGTAATGAAAGTTGTAAGATTCTGAGATTTTTCTTCCAATTCTATTTGCCAGTATCCTTGTTTCGCGTCAAGCGTAGAAAAATATCTTGATTCTGGATCAATGGCAGAAACTGCATCTTTTGGAGATGTTGCAGGGTGTACTGGCCTCTTTATCTGTTTATTCAGCCTGGTGAGGTCAACACAAATTCGTATTCCTCCTTTTGGTTTTGCGACTACTACCATTGGATGGCACCATTCGCTAGGTTCATCTTCGAGTTTTGTGATGATGCCCTGACTTTCTATCTTTGTTAGATTGTCTTTCACTTCCCCTTGCCATGCCAAAGGTACTTGTCTTGCTGAATAGATGGCGAAAGGCGTATATTCTTCTTGCACATGAATCTTCATAGGTGAACCCTTCATGATTTTCAATTGATTGTCGTCATCAAATACATCTTTGTATTCAGATAACAAATTCTTCTTTATTATTTCTTTATCTTCAATTGAAATCTTGTTGACGTTGATTTGCTTTGGAAAATCGTGTGATACTATTTTAAGAGCTATACAGGTTTTCCAAGATAGCAGAATATCCGATTGATTTTTACAAATTACTACCTTTGTATCAACAATTTCTTTGTTCAGATTCATTTGAAGTATTATGGATCCAAGTACTTCTAACTTTGACCCATTTGCGGCAACTAGGTTGTCGATGCATCTCCTGTTCAACTCTCTGATTGATATCTTCAGCTTATGAAGTAGTTGAACTCCTGCAACGTTGACTTCCGATCCTGTGTCGGGCACCGCGTTTAGTTTGCAATGAATTCCTTTTGTTTTGCTGGAAAACTGAACATTAACTTTAGGAGTGGAATTATTTTCATTTTTGAATTGATTTGTTTGAAGACATTTCAGAGTGCCTGTTTGCAGTACATTTTTAGATTTTTCTGGAATAAGGTCAGTGTTTTTTGTTTTATTTCGACACATTTTCCCCCAGTGTCCTGTTTTCTGACAGATGTTACACGTTGATTCTTTTGCTGGACATTCGTTTCTGGGGTGCCTTTTCCTTCCGCAGAAGAAACATGATTCATTTTTCTCCATATTCTTCTTCTTGTCAAACTTTTGTTTGATTTCAGAATTGTGGTTACGATAGTTGCTCACTTTAGAATTAAACTTTAATTTGTTAACGTTCTTTTGAGTTATCGATATGCAATCTTTCATTGAAGATTCGTAACTACGGCATTGATCTACCACATTTTGTAAGTTTGGGAATGGGTTGATTGACAACAGTTTTTGCCGTAATTCTTGTGTGCGTACTCCTGAAATTATTTGAGTAGTGGTCCTTTTGCTCGATGCAATGATTACACAAGTCTGCTTCTTCAGCATACTTTTTGATGGCTACATAAAAGTCATCAAAACTTTCACCTTCTTCTTGCTTTCGTTCAGCGAAGGCTACTCGATCCAGAGTTACATTCCTTTTCAGACGAAGGTAAATTTGAATGCGATCCAGTATTTCTTCAGTGTCAATCTCGTCATCTCTGTCGATGCCGATTGCACACTTAATATGAAGGCGCATGTCTCCACTCAAACAACTTCGTAGATGAGCTCTCTGTGATTCAGGAGAGAGTTTGTCGATGCGCAAGACTGTGCAATAGTCTTTCCATCCTTCTCTCCACTCCACAAACTGGCTGTAGTTTACGCTTGCTTCAAGTAAGGGAGGTCTTGGTAGATGATGAGATTTCTCAGTTCTTTCCCGAGTTGTTTGCTCATCTCTTCCTTGTGATTCATCGTGTCTGTCATTCTGTCGTAACAGAATGTCTCTCAGAGCTTGCATTTCTTCTTGATGCATTCGCTCTTTTTCTTCTTCATATTGTCTTCTTTCTTCTTGTTGTTGGAGTCTTATTTGCTCCTGCTGAATTAAGAATGTCTTCATCCATTCAGGTACATCAGATGTGGACTTTGGTTCTGTCATTTCTTGCATGTTGGTTTCCTTCTTATTCTTCTTTTTCTGCAGCGCCATGTTTTGTGTTAGGATATAATAATATCTTCAGTTTCCAGTAGAGATCAATTTAATAGATGACAGAAACGTAACATGAATATAACAAAATGTGTACCATTTATATATGGTGCTGTATCACGAATACAGCAGCGGAGTACTCTAATTTATTTAGTATAATTTCCTTATTCAATTTATAATATTAAAACATATGAATATCCTCACATGAACCACTAAATTTTTTTAAAGTAACACTTACAGAAGATCAAAGCATTAGTGAAGTCTGACAATGTTGATATCAGGCTTTATCAGAATACAGTTTTTCTGTATCTTCTCACTGAATGAACTGAAACAGCTCTCATCAGGCTCTCACATCGATCATATAGGTTCTAATAGTACTTCCATGCGTACATATATGACTGAGAATCGTAGTTACAGGAGACATTCTTAAATAATTTCCATGAATATCAAAGTGCTGATGCTTGATTATAGATAAAATGATTTATAAAGATAAATTATAAGCATACTAAACTACCATTGCATATAATGTTTTCACTTTATAAGATATTAGGTAATTATTTACCCTGATGTAGGTTATTATTCGTCGAATTAAACTTTTGGCATGTGAGAATATATAAAATATATCATATATGGAATATATAATGACATTCTTATAAACAAGCTGACATTGGCCTTAGTTTAATAAGTTTACTCCAATATGTATATATTGTATATAATGCATACAGTATACTGCATATATATAGTTAGTACAGAAAATTAATTTGGTTCATCTAACAACGATTCAATATTATAAGTGAAATAATTGCAATAACTAACCAGTTAAAATTATATACTAATAATATTATAACATTAATCATGTATTTGTTCTTCATCCGCGCCATTTAAAAAGGTATATTGGAATACAAGAATACCAAATAACACGAAATCATTATTGAAAAAATCGGTCATTCTTAATAATTATTTAAAGATAAAATCATTTCCATGCTGAAATTATTAAAAACAGGGTTGCAAAACGAAATATATAGAACAATTATTTTGTACGTTCTAAAGAAAAATATCGGATTTTTTTATTTAGAACCATTGAACCTGCCGTATTTTGAATAGTTTCTAGTTTAAAATAAGGTTCTGTGGTGATTTAATGTTTTAAGTTATTAATTTATTGGTGAAAGTGGAATTGTGTATCTATCATGTGTATAGTATTTAAGAGTTCAGTGATTATTGTATCCTATTGAAAAAAAAATAGCTATGCTAGGCTATATATTATATAGGCTAATATAGCCTATAGCTAATTTGTACTTTTTTGGGTTTTGAAATTCGCTACCTACGGTCCTACCTAACTAGGTGCCTACTCATGACATCAGTTATCTATCTGGCAATAAATGATTTTTCACCTAGGTATGTATAATGTACTAGCACATAGGTATCAGGAAATGCACTGTAACTTGTACTCCAAGTAGCCTATGTCCAAGTTACTCCCACTGTGACATATATATGTACTATGTAGCTACCCACAGCCAACAGGCGTCTCAAGTTATTAGTTATAGAGTACTACCGATGTCAGTTAAGCAAATTAGTTGGCTTCTATTTTAAATGGTTCACTTGTCTACACATTCTGATAGCTATATACCTTAGCCATGTTTCAAAGTGTGCACTGTGAACAAAGTCGCCAGTATAGCCTATATTGGTACGTATCTAAAAGATGAGCGGCGCACCAGATCACGGCGCACCCAGCATACGTTCTATTAGATAGATCATAGGTAAATGTAGTGAATTTGATATTTGTTGTTTCAAATTTATGACTGATGTCTGATGGTACCTGAATGATGTGAATCCACAACCAGTCTGTATTTGGTTTACAAAATTCCAATTACTTTTCCAAAAATCTGAAAGAAAAATCAGCAAATTACATACCTACCTACCTATTTCATGATAGATACTAAGATAGCTATTTGAATGAGCCACCATCGTTTTTTTTATTTACCTATAGCCACCAAAAATAAAAAAAATAATGGTAAGTTGGTAACATTATAGTTAGGTATACTAACATAGGAATAAATAGCTAAAATCCACAGACTTTACTAGACCTACTTAGTTTCATATTATTTTTGAAGGGGAAAAATTCCACTGACAAGTGGATGAAATTTACCATGAAATACAGTCTGGGCATTATACCAGTCTGTATTTGGTGCACAAAATTCCACTTTACTTTTTAAAAGTTGAAAAAATCCACTAGCCTACCTATAAATTTTCTATTAATTTGGCTGATCCAGCAACTTTTTTTTTTCCAGCAACATGTCGGTGAAAATTACCACAAAATACAGACTGGGACATTAATTGAGTCAGAGAGATAGATATTCGCAGTTGCTAGAGTCTTGACTGACTACTAGGTATATTGAATTTTCTTCAATAGTTTTGAATTCATTCCTACCTATGATCTATCCAGAATGCAGGAACTGGTAAAGTGTTCTCAAAGATATCCTACATTTTGACTTCTGTTCTCAGTAAAATACATGTAAATGTAGGAGGAAATTATTGATTGTTTGCACAGAAAATGTTAAAAATGTCATATATTCTGCAGACTGGCTAGTTCCTATACAAGCTATATCTATTTACCTGAATTTTACTTTGATCATTGAAAGAGATCTCTGTATTATTGTACAGAGTAATCTGTTGATGCCAATTAATTGACCCTCAGCCTTACATAATAAGTTACATTTGTAAAGGTCAAAACTCAGGTATGTCTAATTGGCTTAATGCCAGTCTACAGAATATGGGACATTTTGAACAATTTCTGTAATAACAGTCTGAACAGTCCTTAGTTTTCTCCTATATTTGCATTAATTTGACTGAGAACAAAAGCCAAAACAGAAGATTTTTTGGAGAACAGTTTACCAGTTCCTTCAGCAGTCTGGGCTTAATGTTTTGATTTGATTTAATTTCTATGTTCCCATGCTAATTTGGCCTAAAATTTTAAGAAATCAGCCAAAATTGACATGTCTCCGAATCTTTAAATTTTGGCTTGAAATTGGCTAACAATCTGCCAGTCTCTTGAACATGGCATGATGATTATTCAGATTATATAAGATGCATCTTGAGAGTTTCAATATATTTAGCCTTAGGTACATATTCTCATGTAAATTTTGGCACTAGCTATATTTAGAGAGTCAACATAGTTTTGAAATTTAGATAAATGGAGCAGTAAAATTAGGTTACTTTCACTAGAAACCTTTCTTTGACTGACGGAGGTCGCTTTTCTTTGACGGAGGTCGCTTTTCTTTGACGGAGGTCGCTTTTCTTTGACGGAGGTCGCTTTTCTTTGACGGAGGTCGCTTTTCTTTGACGGAGGTCGCATTTCTTTGACGGAGGTCGCTTTTCTTTGACGAAGGTCGCTTTTCTTTGACGGAGGTCGCTTTTCTGTGACGGAGGTCGCTTTTCTGTGACGGAGGTCGCTTTTCTGTTATGGAGGTCGCTTTTCTGTGATGGAGGTCGCTTTTCTGTGATGGAGGTCGCTTTTCTGTGACGGAGGTCGCTTTTCTGTGATGGAGGTCGCTTTTCTGTGATGGAGGTCGCTTTTCTGTGATGGAGGTCGCTTTTCTGTGATGGAGGTCGCTTTTCTGTGACGGAGGTCGCTTTTCTGTGACGGAGGTCGCTTTTCTGTGACGGAGGTCGCTTTTCTGTGACGGAGGTCGCTTTTCTTCCGTGTTACAAACCAGTCTGCAAAACATGCACAATCAGTCTTCAAATATTCAATTTTTGGAGCAATTCTTTCCAAAAGATTTTTAAATTTCTCTCTAAAATGGCCAGAAATCTCAAACTCCAATAATTACATGTAAACATAGGAATTGATTAATTAATTGTCGCCAGATAATTCAGGACACTAATTTCAAGGCCATAATAGTCACCGGATAAATTTCACAACTTGATGCATCTTTTGCAGACTGGGTTACAGAGTATGTCAGTTAAAGCCAATTAATTGGCTTAAATTTCAAGAGGTCAAAATTCAGATATGTCTAATTGGCTTAAAATTTTGAATTAATTCCTATGTTCCCATGGACGCAGGAGGTGACTATTTTTTGACGCAGGAGGTGACTATTTTTTGACGCAGGAGGTGACTATTTATTGATGCAGGAGGTGACTATTTATTGACGCAGGAGGTGACTATTTATTGACGCAGGAGGTGACTATTTATTGACGCAGGAGGTGACTATTTATTGACGCAGGAGGTGACTATTTTTTGACGCAGGAGGTGACTATTTTTTGACGCAGGAGGTGACTATTTTTTGACGCAGGAGGTGACTTTCTTTTGACGCAGGAGGTGACTTTCTTTTGACGCAGGAGGTGACTTTCTTTTGACGCAGGAGGTGACTTTCTTTTGACGCAGGAGTTGACTTTCTTTTGACGCAGGAGGTGACTTTCTTTTGACGCAGGAGGTGACTTTCTTTTGACGCAGGAGGTGACTTTCTTTTGACGCAGGAGGTGACTATTTTTTGACACAGGAGGTGACTTTCTTTTGACGCAGGAGGTGACTTTCTTTTGACGCAGGAGGTGACTTTCTTTTGACGCAGGAGGTGACTTTCTTTTGATGCAGGAGGTGACTTTCTTTTGACGCAGGAGGTGACTATTTTTTGACGCAAGGTACACACGACACTTTTTTTTCACACCTGTTACACCCCTATTTAATTGTCTCATCTATTCTTCTATTAGCAACATGTGTAGAATTTTAAGTGCATGCTCCTGTTACAACTTAAACTAATGCATTGAGTAGAAAAATAGTGCTTAAGTCATAGTTCAGAGATGGTTCAGTTATTTGATCATGATGGCCATACTTAAAAAGATGATGCTGGGTGGTTATTATATACTATATTATTCAGAGTCAAAATCCTTGCTCATTCACCAGTGTCATTGTTTTGAGTCCTTTGACCAATGAGATATTCTACAAAGTATCTCAAATGGTCAGATAATCCAAGAAACTTTGATAGATATTTGAATTGAAAGCATATTTTTCCCATATTGTCATGCTAAAACTCAATATTGTTTAGGATATTAAATATAAATTTGCATAGTATGGAAGTGGCTAATATCACTCCTATTTATTTAGATAACTGGTGTTCTATCAATTATCTACCTATGTTCTTGTGTTAATTTTCATATTTATACAGTGTGATCATTATTAAAAAATTATACATAGCTAATTCAAATTGTGAGTTTGTTTATGATAATCTGTATTCCTCCCTCTGGATATTGTTACTAACTAGGCTATTTTTATATATGTTCATGAATATGTTTGTTATATATGTCAAAACTTTTGTTTTTCTTTTCAGGATCATAATTATTCAACACATTCCAAAAGGAAACTAGTTTAAGAAATTTTGTATGTATCAAACAATCAAGGATATTCAGTTCAAACTATAACATGTCTTTAGATGATGAAGAGGACATGATGCTATTCAATATGAATTATAAGGTAAGTTCAGCTCTCTTTTCAATCTTAAATAAAATAATTGACACATTTGTTGTATTATTTTTGTGTTATTGCAATTAGCTAAAGTGAACCTAGTTTTGAACTACAGTGAACCTAGTTTTGAACTACAGTGAACCTAGTTTTGAACTACAGTGTACCTAGTTTTGAACTACAGTGTACCTAGTTTTGAACTACAGTGTACCTAGTTTTGAACTACAGTGTGCCTAGTTTTGAACTACAGTGTGCCTAGTTTTGAACTACAGTGTGCCTAGTTTTGAACTACAGTGTGCCTAGTTTTGAACTACAGTGTGCCTAGTTTTGAACTACAGTGTGCCTAGTTTTGAACTACAGTGTGCCTAGTTTTGAACTACAGTGTGCCTAGTTTTGAACTACAGTGTGCCTAGTTTTGAACTACAGTGTGCCTAGTTTTGAACTACAGTGTGCCTAGTTTTGAACTACAGTGTGCCTAGTTTTGAACTACTGTGTGCCTAGTTTTGAACTACAGTGTGCCTAGTTAGTTTCGAAGTATGTATTTTTATTCATCTGTTGATTAATTACAGCAATATCAGCTGTCTAGTTGAACATAAATTTACTATTATAAGCACGAAATGTAATTATTCAGTGAATTGTTTATAATGTTCGTTTCAATTTTCAGAAACACTGTCCGAACCCGATTTCAAACCAGTTTCTGGCGATTGGGATGGACATAGAGGAAGGGGCATACGCTTCCACACCTGAGCACGGTCATGAGCCCCCCAGGTCATGAGCCTCTATAGAATTTTGGCGATTAGAATGGACATAGAGGAAGGGGCATACGCTCCCATACCTAAGCACGGTCATGAGCCCCTCTGGTCACGAGCCCCCCCCCCCCCCCTCCCTATTGTTTAGTTAAACAAATGAATAACTATGTACTTAGATAGAAATAACTGAGAGTTGCTAATGTAGTTTCACTAGTTTGTTGTACTGCACACTTAATGATTGATTAATGACCTGGCAGGGGGGTCAGGGGGATTAAATAATATAGGTAAATAAATAAGGATTAAAAAACAGATGGCTCGTAATCGGGGGGGGGGGTGCTTATGACCTACACCCCCGAAGAACGCGTTATTAAAGTTGGTGACCTAATCTTTTACTCTTCTCCCAATTTATATTTGTAAGTATGGTTACATTTTTTATTATTAGTAACAAGTGGTACTCATTTAACAAACTTTAACAATCAGTTAGACAGGAAAAATATATAAGTAAGATTTACAATGTATAGCTTTAGTTTGCTTACCAATAAATAAATTTAAAGTTATCTACTTCACTCTTATAACCTCACCACTACTCTTTACAGTCTATTATATCGTAAATGGAAAAGGAGATGGTGTCCCTTCAGCCCTGAACTGTTGTAGCTAATTTGGAATGTATTATTTTACCATGGTTATTTTTATTAACGCTACTTGCAGTTTTGGAGAATAGCGCAAAGTTATATTCATCAACTGCGACGTCTTAGATTTTTGTATTCCTGGCTTCATTTCCCATCATCCCCTTCTTNCTTCAGCCCTGAACTGTTGTAGCTAATTTGGAATGTATTATTTTACCATGTTTATTTTTATTAACGCTACTTGCAGTTTTGGAGAACAGCGCAAAGTTATATTCATCAACTGCGAGGTCTTAGATTTTTGTATTAGGAAGTCTTCATTTCCCATCATCTCCTTCTTCCATCCACCATCGCGACAGGTGCTTGTGACTCTTTTCGTCACAATCCTTGGTAAGTGACAGCATTCACGGAGAAGCTTTTTTTTCATTCATTAGTATTGTCACTGACGGGTGGCAGGTGACATTGTTTATAGAGCCACTTTTCTTTCTGACTGATTCTTCCAGTCCCTTTTATTTAATTTCCTTTTGATGTAGCTAAACGATATGGCCTTTTTTTCTGAAAAAGACATTTAACCCCAACTAAATAAATTTTTCCCTAACTTGAAACGTCAATCACATTAATTCAAATAGCTATTTAGACATCATGATTATTTTTTACCCTCATGGTAGATATTGACTGGAATATTGCTGCCGAATAACGTCACATTCATAATATGAAGTATATATGCGTTAAGCGCGTCATATTTTATAGTATGAATATGTGCGTTCATATTCAGCGCAGTATTGGCGCAGTCAATATCTGCCATGAGGGTATTTTTTCTCTAGTGTTTCACGCGTGGCCACGGACACTACGCGGTCGCGCATTAGTAATTAGGACGCGCGTGTCTGCAGTTTAGGGTAGCGCCCCAGTGTAGTTCAGTGCAGTGGGGGGACGTAGAATGAGGTCCCCAAAAGCGGACAAAAATGCTCTGTCGCGGCCCTATCGCAGCCTTCTGCCTGCCATGATGCCGGCCCTGCGCGCCCCACCCGCTGCCCCTATCCTGCACCGAATTTTAACTGTGTAGTACAAGTTTAAAAATATAAAGTTTAGTTATATATATTAATAATGAAGGTTGAATCATATTTTGTAGAGTTAATTAAAAGAAAGGTGCTTGGTTGAAGTAAATACTACCATTGTGTATTTTATTTCAAACTCAAACTAGAAACGTCTATATTCTTGCTCCTGTACTGATTATTTTCTTCAAAATTAATAATTAATGAACAGCTTGAAGAATGAAAGAAAAATTTTTTCGTGTGAAATTCAAATGAAATTCAACTATGAACAAAACTTCCCATTTGTTTCTCGTTTTGAGAACTTCTAGTATAATTTATTCTCAATATTCAATGTTAGGGAAAATATTTCGAAAATCATCGGTTTAACGGCAATTAACACTTCAGGGTTAAGTTAAATGTGATTGACAAATTCTCATTTCAAAAATTTGAAAACAAATAATGATAAACTTACCCAATTTTTTTTTCCTATATAACACACAAAGGAGCATGATTAGATGACAATTGTCTTTATATTATCCAATTAAAATTATATAATTACTTTTACTAATAATAGCACAATTTTTTTAAAACTATTTTAAGCAATACAAAATATCCACCGTTAAGGTCAAAGTTGAGTTTGAAAGTACGGATTCATCATTGCGTAACAATATTATGACTAGAGGTATAATGTGTTTTACAGTTGCAATACTTTAATTATTATTAAATTATTAGCAAAAGGGAAATTACTGAAAGAATTCTTTATTATATTAGGTAATGTAAAATCTTAATGATTTTTTAAAACTGAAATGAAGTATAATTTTATCCAAAAATCATAATATACCAATATTCCCATTTCAGCACTTATTTGTCCTTCAAAGAAAGTAGTTTTTGAACGAAATATATTGTATATACTATGAGGTTTCTCTTTGGGCGAATATGTTTTACACTAGAAAATACTCAAATGTCTCATTGGTTCCAATAGGCATAATATTAAATCAGGCAAGAATGTACAATGAATTCTTGTAATGAGATTAACTGAATGAGAACAAATCACACCTTCTCCTATTCGCATAGCGGCATCATAAATGCAGATGCACTGCCCTTAGCCAAAACTGTTATACAGGCATGCCTCGCTTTTATAGTACACCTCGCTTTAATAAAAGTGGTATTTATTTCGAGTCATGGTTAGAAATAAGTGCCGTTCGCAAACATAGAAAATGGAGACAATTTTTTGTGATTATTTCACGGTAACTAATAAAAAAACATTAAAATTACAATCCAGTTGAGGTTATTAGAAGCAATTGGTAAAGAAATTCAATTTGTTCCATTTTAGGATAAGTTCCGTGTTATCGCACGGTTCCATATTTTTGAACACGTACAAATTTGTAATCTGTAATAATAATAATCATTATTTAACTTTTATTTCAATTGGTATTAATGATACCAATCAGAAAAAATTAAATTTAATAATTATTATATTTTCTTTTCTGACGTGTCACAAAATGTAGATCCAACCAATATCTTGGAACTTATTACTCGACCACCAAAAATATCAAACATAGCATAAAATTTTTGTTTGTTCAATGTAACACAGTAATTATAAAAAGTTAAGTATCCAGTAATTATTCACCTATACTGAGTGAAAGTTAAGCTGTGATTGGATTTTAAAACCTTTCATAAATTCTCAACTTTAAACTTTCATCACAGACACTGAAAAACTGTTCATTAATAGTTTTTTTTTCAGTAACCCTGAAAAACGAACTCTTAAATAAATTTTGTTCCATTACAACTCATAGAAAATGAGATATATAATCAAGGAGTGACAATTATTAATTTCTTGTTACTTTACCTCGCTCTAGTTACCGTTTAGTAATTAAACTGTGTTGTGATTTGGTAATTAAATATGGGGATACCTGTATTATGTATTAGTTAATTTATTTTACAGTCGTGACTACGAACCGCCCATGCACAGTAAGACAGCGCACTAGGCACAATGAAGCAGGTGCCCAGAGTAGTTCTGCGCAGTTACGACGGAGTGAAATTAGCCCCCGAAGCGGTCAGTTATTTTTTCATCTAAATAGAATCCCCATGATTGTCTCAAAATTCTCCCGGAATAAGCCAATCAACTTTGCCCAACTATATTTTAAGCAAAGAATTTTCCAAAAATTGGACCAGTTTTCATTAGGGTTACCTTCACATGAATGAAAAAAAAGAGGAAGAAAGAAGTTACCGCAGACTTTCTTCATTCTATGCACCATATTTTAAAATCTATATGAATTAGATGGGGCATTCATTACTTGTTCAAATCAGAATTATAACTCAAACTTTGTTTGGAATATTAGTAATATATGTGTATTACGCCCTTTTGAAGTACTTTTTTATAATTTTCACCGTGTAATATGTGGAGTAATATTGGATTTTCTTTGTGTATCTATGTGATTTTTTCAAGTCTTATATTATAGCGTCTTATATTATTGAAAATTATATAAAAGTTTATTGAAAACCTTTCTTTTTTTAAGAAGATATAATCATAGAAGAATTAATTGATTAAGAACGTGATTTATGTAGAAAATATATGCAATTGTTTTCAACTTGAACTGTCTCATAATAAAAATTAGAATAACTGAACCAGTAGATTGTTTTTGAAAAATGTCTATAAAATTTTGATGAAAGTGAAAAAGTATCGAAATAAGAAAATAAACCATATACATAATAAAATGTAATACAGGATAAAATTCCTCACATACATTTTTCTTGAATATAATCAAGTACATCATAGACCAATGTAGTTCTATTGGGAAAATTATTTACAAGTATATTGTATATAAAAGGTATGAGATTATAATTCAGCGTGTCAAATTAACGTGAGTTCTCGTCGACAGCAGTTCCCTGGCTGCTAAAGCAGTTTTTATTGCTTTCTTCACGAGTTATGACTTACATCAATCTGTGTCTGGAGGAGTTAATTAACTCATAGTGAAGAGGGAGGATAAACGCTTTGTTACACGGTGCGAGTTACTGTCGTGACAGTAGACAGTAGCTGTCCCACTGTAGTCGCATGTCAGTAGCTCAATCTCTATAGCATTGAATTTCCATGACAGTTACTCGACTGATGCAGTCACACTGTGCGAGTAGCTGCACTACAGTAACTGGCTAGGCCAGCTCGCACGTTTACTAGCGTCATGTAAAAAGGCCTTAAGTTATACGACTGGAAGAATTTAGACTGAACTGTGCGAACAGTCTCATTATCATTGTAAAGTAGATGACTTCTCAGACTGAGATTTGTAGTTTTTCTCGATCCAGAAGTACTCTTTTGGGATCATTCCAATTCCAAAGAGGATTACTGAAGTTATTCAAGTTAACTTGATTGGCTGCTTGATGACACGAACTGCTGCCTCGTGACACAAATGGGACTACTGAAAATATATTGGAATAATTTCATATTATATATTGAACAACAAGCAATAGTTAATTCTCTCATATTTCAAATTAGAACTAATAATACTATGAGAATATGTTTATCTATATTTAAAGTAAGGACAATTATTTTAAATGAGATTCTTATTTATAAACTGAAAAATTTTGTAGCATTGAATTAAAATGAGCAACACGTAAATATTACGGTAATTTTTGTAGCTGCAATGGTAAAACAACTCGTGTGACATTGCTGTATTTTGTTTTGGATTATATAAAGAAAACTGAATTGATATATTTGAATGTTTATAAAAATTAACGGTGTCTCACGGTACATAAGAATTAAGGGTGTCTCACCATTCAAATCAATCAATAAATCAATTTAAAGTCATGAAAATTTATTTTATATATACATTTAGTTGTACTAATGCGTTAAACATATTTACGGTTCGCTAAAAAAAAGACAAAAAATACAATAAGTGAAATGATGCAATTTATGAGAATTAGTTCATCAATACCAGTAACTTTAAACCTTATCTTTTTTAATAAAATTTCTATTCATCCAAGATTCAAAATTAACTAAGCCACAGTTTTGCTAATTTCCTTCAGGATAGACTGAAAATTCGCTGTTATTGCATCCCATAACCAGCGAATTCATTTTTAGTTAAATCCAAACGCCTTCTAATTTTTGAGAACTTTTAACATCAGAGATATTTTTACAAATAGGAGTTCTTATAGGAAACGTTAGGTCATTGAAACGAATTTTTGAATTCTGAAATTCTATACTTTAATTTATACAATAATGTTTCCAACACACTTCCAATAATCAAGTACATTCTATCATTCCATACATTTGTTTAATTATGAACCATGTAGTTAATTATGAACCATGTAGATAATTGTGAACCACGTAGTTAATTATTAACCACGTAGTTAGCAATGAACCATGAAATAAACTATGATGCATGTACTTAATTATGAACCATGAGATTAATTTTGAACCATGTATTTAATTATGAAACGTGTAGTTAATTATGAGACATGTAAAAAATATGAAGCATGCAGAATGTAGATATTTATGAAGCATAATGTTAATTATGAAGAATGTAGTTATTATGAACCATTAATTAATTATGAACTATGTAATTAATTATGAACCATGCAGTGATTCATGAACCATGTAGCTAACCATGAACCATGTAGTAAACTATGAACCATGTAGTAAACTATGAACCATGTAGTAAACTGTGAACTATGTATTTAACTATGAACCATGTTGCTAATTTTGAACCATGTTGTTAATTATGAACCACGTAGTTAATTATGAACAGAGTGGTAAGAATTACAGAGACAATAATTATTGTAGACATCAAAGGTTTCCTTCATTCTATTTAGTATTTTAATTTAAGCTGCTATATTTCATTTACGCACATTTCAATTGTGTGTAAATGTAAAGTGTATCTCAATTATTCAATCAAGGACCAAATTTAAGTTCAGTCTTGAAATTAAAATATGGAAGGATGTATAGTGTTTGAACAATGACGGTAATCAGAGTACTACTCGATTCATTGAGAGACAGATCAGAGTATTGTGTGATCAGAGGAAATTCAAAATTCAGAGTTTCTCGAGCGCGAATATCATTATATTCTATTATATTGTTTGAATTACTTTCAACAACTTCACATTATCGGGTGTTGAATAAAGAAGCTGAATTTAAACTTTCGACTTGGACGGCTGCAGTGCTTGGAATTTTTGCGTTGAAGAATATTTTGGATTTACTTGTTGCTTTTTTCAATGAATTCCTAATGTTCTCTATCTTCATTAATGTTTTGACGAAATGAAATTATGATAAGAAGTACCAATATATATACGAGTAGTTTAAGTTGAAAAATACAAAAATAGTTTTATATATCGGGTTTCAATGATATTATTTATAATACTGATATCCATAAAAAAATGAAAAGACAAGTTAATATAGTTAATGAAGGTTGAATCATATTTTGTAGAGGCGAAATGAAGCAAGGTGATTGGTTGTAATTAATATCAACTCAAGTTTAAAACCATTTGATATCTGGCACCTATACTGAACAATTTTTTAAATTAAAATTAACAAAACAATTTGAAAAAATGAAAGAATTTTTTTTACATTTGAAATTCAAATGAAATTAAACTATTAGCAGAACTTTCAATGTGTTCCTCGTTTTGAGAACTTCTGGTATAATTAGTTCTCAATATTTGGGAAAATTTTGGGGATTTTTAGTAATCCCACAGTTGGGCGACAACGCTCATAGGTTAAGTTTAATGTAATTGACCATGTAGAGGAAAAGTTGCCTTATATATTTTTCTTTCTTTGTATCACACCAAGGGACAAAGTAAAATGTTAATGGTCCTTTTTTTAACCAATAGAAATACAATTGTAGAACTTAATAAAACAATTCTTCGGCATATATTTGATGCAATACAAAATACTCGACGTAATTAACAAAGTTGAATTTATAGCCATGGTTTCATTGTTGATTACCAATTAAGACCTAAAATTAAAAGTGTTTTACAGTTGCAATATTCCAATTATTTCAGCCGAAAGAAAATTACTGAAGGTATTTTTTTTTAAATTATGTATCTATATACAATCTTAATGATTTTTAAGTACGATATTTTATCCAGAAACTTGATATACCAATATTGTTATTTTAGCATTAATTAGTCCTTGTTAAAACAATTTGAGAGAATATGTTTTAGACTAAATATTACTAAACTGATAAATGGGTTCATATGAGCATTAGCATAAATCGTGCTAGAATATACAAATAAAAAACTTGAGATGAAAATTAACTAATTATTGAGAATAAATCTTATTAGTTGAACATATTTATATTTTCTTTATCTCTACTTTGTACTAAGCTCTTAGAAAAGTTTTCTGGAATATTCCTGCAACTTTGCCAATTATATTTTTAACAGAGAATTTTTCCAAAATTAATTCAGTTCTCATTAGGATAACATTCACAGGAATAAAAAAATGGAGAGGTTACCACAGACTCCCTTCATTTGACTCACTGCATTCTAAAATTTAGTTTCTAAATGAAAAAGATGAGTGAAGTTTTCATTTGATTGCTAAAATCATCTTAGCGAGATGATCTTAACCCATTCTCTCCGGGATTAACTTTTTTCTTCCGATTGTAATAATATTTTTTGTAGGTTATATGCACTCAATACAGAGTGCTTCACCCAAATTTCAGGTGATTTGAATGAATAGTTCTCCTAATAATGGATGTGTCCATATGGACACGCTATATAGGAGAATATACAGGTACAAAACAATCACACTGGAACTTCCCTGCAAACATTTCCACATGTATACCATGTGGTTATGTCCACATTATAACAATGTGGTTACAATGTTGATTTTTGGAACCTTGGACGATATGTTATACATGTGGTTTTGCCACATGTATAACATATGGAATACACATGTTAACCATAACAAAACCACATAACAGTACCATGTGTAACACATATCTGTACCATGTGTAACACATATCTGTACCATATGTTACCCATATCAATACCATATGTTACCCATATCTGTACCATATGTTACCCATATCAATACCATATGTTACCCATATCAATACCATATGTTACCCATATCTGTACCATATGTTACCCATATCAATACCACATGTTACCCATATCAATACCATATGTTACCCATATCAATACCATATGTTACCCATATCAATACCATATGTTACCCATATCTGTACCATATGTTACCCATATCAATACCACATGTTACCCATATCTGTACCATATGTTACCCATATCTGTACCATATATTACCCATATCAATACCATATGTTACCCATATCTGTATCATATGTTACCCATATCAATACCATATGTTATCCATATCTGTACCATATGTTACCCATATCAGTACCATATGTTTTCCATATCTGTACCATATGTTACCCATATCAATACCATATGTTATCCATATCAGTACCATGTGTTACCCATATCTGTACCATATGTTACCCATATCAATACCATATGTTACCCATATCTGTACCATATGTTACCCATATCAGTACCATATGTTACCCATATCAATACCATGTGAAACACATATCAGTACCATGTGTAACACACATCAGTACCATGTGTCAAGAAATCAAAAAGATCATACTAATTTTATTGCCATTTCTTACTTTACTGTATATAGTGTATATGTAATTCGCCTATATATTATTTAGTTTAATGTTACATATTGTTATATACAAATTAAATTGGAAGAAATGGGGAAAGAAATGAAGAGGTGTTTCCGGAATCGAACTAGGGTCCCTGTAGTTTGCTGTTGTTTTGAGTCTGGGACATATCCACTGAGCCATCCTGGACATGATAGAAGTAGCTTTTAGAAGTTATAATTAATAAATTTATATTCACTTTAGATGATTTACTTCACTTTAGAGCATGGGTGGGCACATGTTGTGTTTTTCATTGCCGAAATATGGAATAACATTGCAGTTACCATTTTCTTTTCGTTTCTTAAATTGCAGGGGATACTGAGTAATTAAAATGAGAGTAGGGGAGATAGATTTTATTGAGGTACGTACAATCGTACATATTTGGAACATAATTATTTGTAGTATATTAATTATTTGAATTAAAAGCAATTATTAAATGATACATAATTATACTTTTCTTTTTTCACAATATAAACAAAAATAAGTTGTTTTGCATTCAAGTAATAAAAAATTTAATAACTAATTCATAAAATCACAGGATAAATGACAATTGCTTCCCAACTTATTAAAAAAAGGAAATAAAAATTATTGCACAAATTCTTACCAGTGTAAGGGTACCAAAATACCTTATTAACGTATAAAATTAACTAACAAAGTATCAAGGTAATTATAAATATTCTGTTCTTCAATTATCTTACCATCCTCTTTTATATTATATATCCTTGTAATTTATAAAGCAGTCAGGGCTAAATACTCTAAATTTTCTTTGGAAGAAAATAAAGCACCTTTTCCCTGGTGGGCACGAGTGCTGCTCTGAGAGCTAAAATAGCAATGAATGCTGCATTTGGCCACCCTTGCTGTAGAGTGTAGATGATATAAGAGTTGTATAGAAAACTAGCATTACCATGGCAGACTACATAAAATATTTTCTTTCTTTTCAAATATATTCATTATTCAGTGTATTTAATTTCTCAGTACTCTAAATATCAGAACGGATCACACTACACATGACTTCATTAAAGAAAATTTATACTGGAAGAACTTTCATGGAATACAACTAATTTACTATATAGATATTCATAGAAAACAAGGCAATTTGTGGCAAACTAAACTAAATATTTTGACTATAAAAGTTAGTTCGCTAAACAGGGTTCTACTAAACAGGATGGTTCACTATACAGGAGTTGACTATAGTGGAGTTCTACTGTAATTATATGTACAATGAGTAGATTGATTGCCCTCTTTCACATAATTGTATTTAGAGTTCAAAAGTAACAGAAGTTAACCATGTGTAATTTACCACATTACAACCACATGCCAATTACAATTTGAATAACAGATGTTAACCATATGTAATTTACCACATTAAAACCACATGCCAATTACCATTTCAATAATAGATGTTAACCATGTATAATTTACCACATTAAAACCACATGTCAATTACCATTTCAATAACAGATGTTAACCATGAGTAATTTACCACATTAAAACCACATGTCAATTACCATTTCAATAACAGATGTTAACCATGAGTAATTTACGACATTAAAACCACATGTCAATTACCATTTCAATAACAGATGTTAACCATGTGAAATTTACCACATTGAAACCACTTGTCGATTACCATTTCAATAACAGATGTTAACCATGTGAAATTTACCACATTGAAACCACATGTCAATTACCATTTCAATAACAGATGTTAACCATGAGTAATTTACCACATTAAAACCACATGTCAATTACCATTTCAATAACAGATGTTAACCATGTGAAATTTACCACATTGAAACCACATGTCAATTACCATTTTAATAACAGATGTTAACCATGTGTAATTTACCACATTAAAACCACATGTCGATTACCATTTCAATAACAGATGTTAACCATGTGTAATTTACAACATTGAAACCACATGTCAATTACCATTTCAATAACAGATGTTATCCATGTGTAATTTACCACATTGAAACCACATGTCAATTACCATTTCAATAACAGATGTTAACCATGTGTAATTTACCACATTAAAACCACATGTCAATTACCATTTCAATAACAGATGTTAACCATGTGTAATTTACCACATTGAAACCACATGTCAATTACCATTTCAATAACAGTTGTTAACCATGTGTAATTTACCAC
>CANNZV010004195.1:0-88994 GCA_947561585.1 Caprella mutica
TCTTCTTCCCGGGTGTAGATCATAAGCCCCCCCGGTCATGAACCCCCCTAGGTCATGAGCCCCCCAGTCAAGAGCCCTCTCCCAGTCATGAGCCCCCCAAGTCACGAGCCCCCCTGTTTTTAAATCCTTATTTACCTATATTATTTAATCCTTATTGACACTTTTGTAGTTCATTACTGATTAGACACAAAATATATGTATATCGGGGGGTGTGCCGCCCCCCGAGGCCCCCCTGCCAGGTCATTAAACAATCATTCATGAAGTGTGTAGTACAATAAACTAGCGGAAACAACAAACTACATTAGCAACTCTCAGTTATTTCTATCTAAGTAGTTCTTCATTTGTTTAACTAGGTAAATAAGGATTAAAAAACAGGGAGGGGGGGGCTCGTTACCGGAGGGGCTTATGACCTAGGAAGGCTCATGACCGGGGGAGGGGGGGCTCTTGACCGTACCCCCTTCTTCCCAGTCTAACCGTGCCAATCAGTATTAGAGAATTCCTCAGTTTGGCTAATTGCTTCTTTGAGTAACCCATGTGAACATTTTTCATCATATCACCAAATACATCAACAAAAAGGTCCTGGTTTCGGAAAGCAGGTCTTCGATTCCTTGTTTTGCTAGAACCTTAGATTTGGGCTTTTTTTGTCTTCACAAGATCAGCTCCGCAAGACTGATAGAATAACACATTGATTATACATCTCTTAGTAGATGTGCTTAGTTTTTATATCCATACTGATGAGTTGAACGCTAGTCATTTCTTCGGTTACCTCTGGACCTGAAACATCCGTAAACAAAAACTTGGCAAAAAGTCCAAACATTCTCAAGTACTTCAGTTTAGAAGTATTAGAAATTCCTTCCTTTTCATTAAAGCAATACAAAATGTTCCGTATTGCTAATGGCTTGGATAAATTTACAAATGATATATCTTCGCTCAAAGATTCGTAAGGCAAAATCACATTCATTGCCATACGAACAGCTCTTTCAGGATTGTTTTGCTTACGAGAATTCAGATATGTACTGAAAGAGTCTCTCCACAGCTCAAATCATTCGGAATAGTTCCTCTTGTCTTTGAAGCTAAGTCTCTTGTACTTGTGATCTTGAATACCAGTGAAGAGGAATTGTGGTATGATGCCTGTCTGTGGTTTACTTAGATCGCCGCCTCCCTCCTCCAAGCTCCAATCAAAGGGGGGAACCTCTGACCCCGGATTTGCAGGCCTTTCCTCTGGTTGGTACTTACTGTGCTGAATGCAGCAGAGTCTGAAGTTATGTGTGGGACGTACTGGATAATCATAGTGGAATTCTGTGTGATGTATGCGAGGTGTGGTACCATAGTGACATACGAAAGAAAGATTATGAATATTTTTGTACTAAGGACTCCCCAGTATGGGTTTGTGCAGAATGTGGAGGTGTAGTGAAAAGAGCTGGGGAAAAATAAACAGACTTGAAACTAAAAATGAGGATTTAGAGAGAGAAAATAGGGAGACAATTGGGAAGCTAAATGACTTGTTTGATCGAATGAGTGAAATGAAAGAAAATATTAAGGAGATAAGAGAGGAGATAATGAGTATGGTTTGTGATAAGAATAATAATAATAGGGAGATGATACAACCTATTCCTAGCCTGATGAATGAAAGTGATAAAGGGGCAATGGTGAATGATATCAGGAGAGAGGTGATGGTTGGGGTAAAAGAGGAGGAGGAGGAGCAAAGAAAGAGAGAATGTAATATTGTTATTCATGGAATGAAAAAGTCTGGAGAAAGAAATGATAGGGAAACCTTTGAGGGAATAGTTAGGGATCAACTTGGACTGATGGATGTTGTGGTGGAAGAGGTGGTTAGGCTTGGTAAAGAGAAAACTACCAGGGATAGAGAGGGAAACGACCAGGTAAAGCCTCCACCAATTTTGGTAAAGATGAGGACTTCAGGGCAGTAATTGGTAGGGCAAAGAGGCTGAGACATGCTGAGGAAGATTTTAGGAGGTGATGATACTGTCAGATTTCATTGTAAAGGAAAGAGAAGATAAAAAGATAAGAGATAATGGTGAAAGAGGACTCTATATAAGGAAAGGAAAAATTGTACGTAGAAATGTAGATGGAGTGAGTGAGGAATGAAGTGGGGAGTGGATTGGGTAATGCGGATGATTGTGGGGGTCTCAGAGATGCGAAAAGTGAGATATATATGTGAAGGGGAGATGGGAGATTGGGAAGCAGGATGGTCAGGATTGATCTTATAAATGTTCAGGGCTTGACGGATGTCAAAATGATTGAAATTGGAAGAATGATGGGAGAGGATAGACAGAGAATTGAGGTGAGAGTGATAGGCTTAGTGGAGACACATGAAAAGTACAGGAGAGTAGAATGGGGAAATGAAATTAAGATATTACAGAATATGAGAGATATGGAAGATAAAGAAAGGAGGAGGTCTTATGCTATTAACTAACGATCTGGAGAGTGTCGAGATTGAGGAGAGAGATTGTGAATGTAGAGATGTACTTGTGGCAAAGGTGGAGATTGGGGATTTTAGTTTCCTCTTAGTACTAGTGTATTTGGACACCAGAGATGCTAATAGAAACGGAAAAATATAAGATAGATTGAATGAGGTTATGAGTGGAACTCCAGAAGGTGAGGCGCGTTTGGTGATTGGTGACTCCAATGGATATGTGGGATACCTTGGAGATCAGGAAATTAACAGGAATGGCGATATGATGTTGGATTTTATGGAGAGATGGATGTTGGTTATGTTGAACGCGGATGAGGGATGTGAGGGACGGTACACAAGAGCTCAGGGTGATGTTAAGAGTGTAATTGATTTTTATCTTATGAATGAGTGTATGCATGGAAAGTTTGACGACTAATGAGAAAAAAGAGAAGTATGATATGTCTGATCACTGTTATATTTCAGGAATATTCCGTATAAGGAAGAAGAATGTTAGAAATGATGATAGAGTATGGGAGATAAGGGAGAACTATAAGGTGGATAATAAGGAAGTAATGAGAGATTTTGTTGGTAGAGTGGAGGAGGAGATACAAAGCCTAGCGGTTGTGAGAGTTTCTGATCTGGAGAGGGTGATAAAGGAAAAAGCTGAAGAATGCCTGAAGAGAAAAGTGAGAAGGAAAATTGAAATAAAAACCAAAAAACAAGTGGAGCCAGCATGAGAACATTAGGCGAGAGATAAAGTATAGAAGGTTGCTAAATAGGAAGAGGAGGGAAAACAGTGAAGAGGAAAGAGAAAGATGCTGGGAGGCTTACCAAAGGCAAAAGAAGGTAGTGAAACAATTAGTGAGAGAAGAAAAGAGAAGTTATGAAAGGAAAATGACAGATGAGATAAAGAGGGAGAAAAATGTGGAAAATGATTGGAAAGCTTAAAGGAGAAACTGGTAGTCACAAGAGGAAGAAACTATATGGAGAGAATAGAGTGGAGGATGAGGGGGAAGTGATGACTGAGGCTTGGAGGAGTATTTACCAGAGAGAAGAAAATCAAATAAGTGATGTTTGGAATGAAGTATCAAAACAAGAGTTTGAGAAAAGAAGAGAGGAGAAGATGGTAATGCAGGAAGCTAACAGAGCAGAAAGAATATTCCAAGAGTGCCTGTAATGAGAGTAGTCGAGGGATGTTAAGTTTGGAAGAGAGGATGTGAGGAGGAGAGCTCAGAAAATAAGAAATGGTAAGCAGCCTGGTTTGGATGGGATTAAGGGCGAGATCTATAAGGCATTGGTAGAAAGTGAGGTGTGTGTTGATAAGATGGCTGAGGCATACAATAGGGTTATTGAGGGAGTTGAAATTGAAGAGGGATGGAAGACGTCCAAAACCATCATGCTTCCTAAAGTTAAAAAAGCAAGTGCTGCTAAGCAACACTGTCCTATAGCACTCACAAATTCCGGCTATATGATTTTTATGGGTATGGTGAAGAACAAGATAGTGGAGCAGCAGATTCTTGATGAGAGGGTGGGTAGCTTGCAGGCTTGGTTCACAGAGGAAAGAAGGATGGAGGAAAATTTGTTTTTGCTGGGGCACTGCGTGGAAGAGTGTTTTAGAGGGAGGGAGAGACTGGTGGTTATAGGAATTTATTTCTGTAAGGCATTTGACAGCATAGGAAGAAAGGCATTGGTGGAGGGACTAAAATTATACAAATGTTATCCAAGAGTTATTGAAGTGGTGTCAAGATTGTACGAGAGTGACAAGACGAGAGTGTGCCGTGAGGGAGCTGAGCTTGGGGAGATTTAGGTGAAGAGTAGCATCAGGCAGGGCTGCACGGGATCACCTCATATGTTTGTGATGATGGTGGGGATTGTGATAGAGAGAATACTGATGAGTGGATTGGGATACAGGAGTGGAGAAGTGAGACTGCCGGTGCTTTTTTATGATAATGATGGCTTGCTAATGGCGAGAACAGTGAGGGAAGCGGAACAGATGATAGAGATACTGGACGATAGTGCAGGGAGGTGTGGTATGAAGATTAATAGGGAGAAGAGTAGTTGCTTGATTTTCAATGGGGGAGGAGAAAGGTCGGAGGAGGTTGGAGGGGTTCGTGTGGTTGAGGAGATGAGATACCTTGGGGTACTGCTGACAGCAAGGAGGAATTGTTTTGGGATGTATAAGGGAGAACGGTTGGACGTGGCGAGGAATATGGCAAATGTGACCTATTCAGTGGTCGGGAAATCGTGTGACAGACTGCGGATAGGGAAAACATTCTGGAAGAGTATGGTCACAGTATATTGAAGGATAGTAATAACATCTATGTACGCTGGCAAATCCACCAAAACAAGCGCCCTACGCGTGACGTCACATACATGGCGGACGAGCTACAGCTTAAATAGAAGTGTAACTATCGGGTGTAACTATCAAGAGTCGTGAAAATATAGTATGCAAACTATTTTATACGCCTTAGCAATGTTTTATTATTGAAATCTCTAATTTAATTAATGTTAAATTGTATTACATATTTCTTTCTGTTGTATATAGTTCGAACTTGGCTATTTGCCATAAACTGTTTCCGAACTTCAACCTACTTACATGAAAAATAGGCAATTATTGACTCAAGCTAGTTTTATAAATATTATCATGTTTTTTATAATTGCAAATTATTATTTGAGTTAGGAGCTACAGGTCATAGACTCATAGTACTATAACAAATGATAATAAGACTCCATTTACACAAGCACCGGTGACTGTACTCAAGGAACGAAGAGGAAAGTGAATAGGTGATAGTAAATGAAGCCTAGTACGAGCCTACCTAAAAAAATTAAGAAGTTGCAATTGAAGAACACAACGCTAGCGCTATCCTCTAAAACTGCAAGTAGTGTTAAATCATTATGAACAGGGTAAAAATAAAAAAGATCCGAATTACAACAGTTTGGGGCTCAAGGGACGACACCCCACTTCTCTCCCATACACCACAGAAAGCTTTAGGATAGAGATCTGGAGAGTTACCTGCGAGTACAAAGGCTAATAATATACATGTACTAAATGCAAAGGTTAAAAATAAAAAAGAACAGTTTTCTCGAATCTATCAAGGAAAATCATATATGAAAAAAATTACATTCGAAGAAAATGAACGAAATAGCTGCTCCTCTTGTCAGACGCTCCTCCCTAACAACACCCATAATTGGTTTGTGTAAACCTCAGAAAGGAAATTCAAATTGATAGGGCAGAAACAAAATTGAACAAAGGAAACTAGCCATAAATTTATTAATAAAATATAAATTCGGACTACTGACGAATTCAGAACTTGATATATTGAACACATATTGAACTAATATTTATGACTGTTAATAAAAAAGATAAAAGAGCCATAAAAATAACAAAATATAGTTGCTAGACTTCCTCATTCACTCAAATAGAAAAAGTACCTCGTAACCAAAAATGTCTTCACCCTACAGAGTGACATTTTTAATTTTAGTTGGGACATTCAAATATATATAATCATAAAAGTTAAGACACCCGAGCCCAAGATCTCTTCGTAACTACCGTTAATACGACTTTATAACTCACAAAGTCGCATTAACGGCAATAATCAGGGGAACATTGGGAGAACTGCACCACCTTCCTTGAAAGGGGAGGAGGAGGGGGGGGGGTCTGAAGGACCAACCAGTCTCTGGGGTTCTGGTCTTACTTTTAATGGGGTTGAAGACCTTTATTACACCATTATGTACAAAAATAGATAACGAGTTTGTGCTTAAATTTAACATTAGTAAAGGATAGAGCCCCTGGGGACGGATTATTAGGAAAGATACAAATGTAGGCTGAAAGAAAGATAGCCGAACTAAACAAAATATTAAAACATTGAACAAAAATAAGGCCTACTAAAACTCCCTGGTCCCTTTCTGTCATTTATTTACTTATTCGATATTTTCTTTATTTTGGCCGTACCTTCTGATGACCCTAGTGAAGCGTTCTTTAACTTTATGCAATGATATATCCTACATTTTAAAAAAAATTTTACAAAATATGAGGAAAGGGCAGAGTTACAGAGTATTGGTTGAGTTGTGTATTGTTTCAGACATTTTTCAGTAAATGAGCCAAAAAATTTTATGTGTCCATATTTATGAAAGCAATACAAGAAAAAAATTTCACATTCACTTACTATCGTTATGAATGACGGATCGCAATATTTCAAGGCCTAAGAAGAATCTACAAGACACGAACATATGTAAATTAAAATTTTGGGCTGAGAAAATATTTAGACACTGTTCACATTCTGAAAGAGAACATTTTGTTAGTTTACGGTGCTGCTCGTTTAATTTGTGAGCCATGTAGCCTGTAAAGTAGGAAGCAGCATGATCACTGATTGCAGTCACACCCCCTATCGATGTTTCACATGAAAAGCTGATGGCTTCAATAGCTTCTTCTTCATCGAAAATGGTTGAGGACATAGTAGCTGTCACTTCATTCTCCTGTGTGGAAAAGTTAACATGAGAAAATAATTTATGCAATTATACTTTGTTATTAATTCATAATGAACAGGTGGAAAAAAAGTATTAAATTCTCTTGCTAATATTAATGCAAGTATCTTCATTATTACTAACCTCAGCCATCAGAGAGATTGTGTCCAATAACTGGTCATTTGGAACTTAACTGTTGCCAGTGGTTGGTTCCTTGATGAGAGAAGCAGTTGCAATCCTACCATAGTTATTGCAAAAATTGTAGCAATCTGGACGCTGAGTAATATATCTAATCTTTCCAAAGAACAGCTCCAGTCCATCTTGGCAGAGGTGTCTAGTTGAATGCCACGGAAAGCCTAAATCAGCGAGGTCCTTGCTCAATTGGAGAACAACATTTATCGTTTGTAAGAAGCCTTTAATGAAGATGGGCTTCCTCTTTTCATTTCGTTTTTGAAGACGATCTAGCCAGGTATGTGAATCTTTCAGAAAAATTTCAGATTTTGAATTTAACTTGAAGGGTCTTCTTAACGCAACTTTATCCATAGAGTGGGAAGAATTTAAAGCATCAAAATTGTCGTTGAACTTCCGGACATATTCACTAGTTGCAAGACACTCGGATTTCATCTCTCCTTTAGCCGTAAGAGTCT
Source organism: Caprella mutica (assembly GCA_947561585.1). Taxonomy (NCBI): domain Eukaryota; kingdom Metazoa; phylum Arthropoda; class Malacostraca; order Amphipoda; family Caprellidae; genus Caprella; species Caprella mutica. The sequence goes on from CANNZV010004195.1 coordinate 7,528, forward strand.
CAATTGCAGCTGCAACAGTTCTAGATAAAACTTGCGTAGCAAGCTTTACTTTCATTCTGCTGGCAAATTTAAGTTTAAAAAGGTGTCTATCTGTCAATTTGTGCGCCATCCTGAAGCTGCTTTTCGAATCAATGTGATACATTTGACAGATATGTCTCCAACTAGCTTTCTTTTCATATCCAGGAACAGAAATATCTGCCATTTCCAGGAAAGTTCTAGCATTCTTGATTAGATGAGGTGGGTCCCGGAGAACATAGTAAGACTTCTCTCCAATACATATTTTAGGATTTATATGCGAAGCTCCAAGTAGTTTGAAGGCTCGCTCCAAATTTGAACCCTGATCTGTCGTAATTCCTAAAACTTTAAACCCTACATCTTCTAATGCCAGAATTGATTCTTGAATAACCGTGATTATTCGTTCTGCTGGCATGACACTGTCAGTGAAATAATATCCTAATGGATATTTGTATTATCGAGCAACACCAACAACCATCACAGTCAGAGCACTAGTAGCCAATTTGTTTGTCCTATTGTGACCGTCATCTTTATAACCATGGATTAAGTCCCTAGACTTATCATAGGTTAGACCCTTTCGAATCGACATCTCATCAATCAAGATCAAACATAGTTTATCACCTTCATTCTCAGGATTTACTTTGATTTTCAGAGTTTTAGCATTTCCCTTACCGATACCAGGTTTAGCTTTCAACTTCCTGAGTGACCTCATGATTGTTTCAGAAGAAGGCAAGGGCAAAATATTTGAGAGGAATTTATATCCTCTAACTGAAGTTCCGATCATAATATTGGCTGCCAAAAACTTTTGGAAAAGAGTATAGCGCAGTTTTTTCATTTTCTGCCTCAGTAGCTGCATTATATTAAACTCAGTTAGATATTGACCAAGCAAATATTTATTTATTTATTTGAACAAAAATCCCTTACATTCACAACATATATACGGGAATATATATACGTTCATTAAAAAAACTAAATGTATTCAAAATAAGAGATTTCAGGCCCGGAAAAGCTTTTGCTTCTAGGGCAACCTATCTAAATTTTTCTCTTTACTAAAAATCAATAATCTACAGAATAAGGTAGAAAAGACACACAATAACAAATGTGGTTACGAAGGCAAGTATTCAAAACACAATACAATGAAAGAGGAAAATAGCTGCCATATGTTAATATAATAATTTAAAAATACAAGAATGAAACATACCAGGAAATGAACGATACTATACTTGGTTGACTTGCTCTAAAAAATGTTCCTTCAAATGACGCTTGAATGATGCTACCGTTGAGTTATCTTTAATTGTTTCAGGAATTGTGTTCCATAAACTTACACCAGAAAAATGAATGTGAGACTTGGTTTTTTCTTTATTGAATCTAGGAATCAGTAGGTTTTGTCTATTTCTCGTAGGATATTCATGCAATTCACTATGGGTCTGTAATTTCATTTTCAAACATTTATCGTAATTTTCAAAATTAATTGTTCGGTAAATATACAATCCAACATTCAAAAAATATATATAGTCAACTGGTAGCACACTCATGCGATGAAAATAAGAAGCAGTATGATCATTATATGGCAAAAAATTTATTGAACGAATAGTTCTCCTTTGCAATATTTGTATTTCACTTTTAACATAGTTGGGAGCACCATACCATACTTCAATTGCGTAACTAATATATGGATAAATCAGAGCATAATATAAAGACTTCAGCACGTAGAGTGGCACAAATTCTCTTAACTTATACATCATCCCCAAACTACGTGAAATCTTAGAAGCTATATTAGAAACATGAGGGGCAAAGTTCAACCTATCATCAAGCATGACACCCAAAAACTTTACACTATCAGTTCGACAAACAACATTGTTACCGATTCTCACCGGATGAGGCAGTTGAACTTCACCCCTATACGAGTACAACATATATTTAGTTTTTTCGACATTTATTTTAATTTTATTTGAATTGATCCACTCCAGAATAGACATTAGTTGATTATTAATTGCAACATGTGCATCATTCAACTCATTTCGATCAAAGGCACATGAAACAGTACAGTCATCAGCAAACATCACGTACTTGAAAAACTGAGAGCAATTAGGAAGATCATTAATGTATATCAAAAAAAGTAAGGGTCCAAGATTGCTGCCCTGCGGCACGGAATGCGTCAAAGTACGCGATGTTGACTGAACACCATTGACATCTACATACTGTCTCCTATTCGCTAAATAAGACTTGAACCACTGATGAGGCAAACCTCTCACACCATAAAAATACAACTTTCCCAATAATATCTCATGGTCAACACTATCAAATGCTTTCTGAAAATCCAAATACATGGCAAACACCAACTCATTTTTGTCAATTTTTTCATAAATATAACCACAATGATGCAATATCGCCTGAGTGGTACCCCTGCCGCATCTGAACCCAAACTGATTTTCAACTATTATAGATTTACTTTCAAGATAGGAATTTAAGTGATTAAATGCATGTTTTTCAAGAATTTTCGATACAATGTTAAGCACAGAAATTGGTCGATAATTTGATATATTTTCTGGATTCCCGCCCTTATACAGGGGTACCACTCTTGCTAGCTTCAGACAATCAGGGAAAACAGAACTACTAATGGATAAGTTAATCAAAGAACACAGAACAGGTGCAACAATCGATGATACAGACTTCAAAATGCTACCTGGAAAGCAGTCAACAGAACATTTTTTGTTCTTCAATGAGTTAATATACTTAGCGACCTCCTCGATTGTTGCATAGGGAAATAAAAACGAACTAACATATTCACCATGGAGAAACCTGCGATAATCAAAATTTGAACCAGGTATTGAATTAGCAATCCTTGCACCTATAGAGGAGAAATAATTATTCATAGCATCAGCAACTTCCCCTGGATTACTAATAATATCATTTCCATTAACTACTCTATCAATATTTCCCCTTCTCTTTTTTAAGTTAGGTTTGATAGTTTCATTGATTAGGCTCCAAGTTCTTCTTATATCGCTCCTAACCAGATCAAATTTATTCGTGAAATAATTCCTCCTGCTATCTCTAATCATCTTAGTAACTCTGTTTCTAAGTCTGTTAAACTGATCACGAGACATCCTACCACTCCTATACAGTGCCAAATAACTATTTCTCCTCCTTATTTCGCGCTTGATGTTCCTATCTATCCATGGTTTGCTAAAGTCTTTGTAGGATACACTCTTAGTAACAATGGGACAGGCATCATTATAGTGACACATAAGAATACTTTCAAATTCTGAAAATGAAGCATTAACGTCATTCATTGCTAAAACAGATGAAAAATCATGATTAGACAAAGCAGAACGAAGTGCATTAATAGTATACTCATTAACAACTCTAAATCTGATTGAATCACTAGCTGAAAAATTAGTTACACGATCAGGGAACACATTTCTAAAGAGGCAAAACACTGGATAATGATCCGATAACGATGAGATAATAATTCCTGATATAAAAGTTAGAGGATCTTTAGAGAAAATATTGTCGAGCAGCGAGTGATTACCACTTGCATCGTTCACCCTGGTAGGCTTCGTAATTAATGGTAAAAGTGAGTTAGACGAAATTAAATTCATAAAACTTCCACTTATATTATCAATATGATGTTCAAGTAAATTGATATTGAAATCTCCACACAGAATGAAATCAGCAGAAGGCAATTCACCATACAATCTCAACAGCATACCCTCCAATAACTCTAAAAATGAAAGGATATCTCCATTTGGAGGCCTATAAATACAACCAATAACAATAATTTTACTCATATAGGAACATCTAACGAATATGCTTTCCATATGAGCATCACAGAAGCTAAAGTTTACCATCAATGTAGATTCATATCTATCGTGAACGAGTACACTCACACCCCCACCCCTCCTTAAATCTCTCGTAATATTATACATAGTATAGTTCGGAAATTGTACCAATTGATATAAGGAGGATGTAAGCCATGTTTCAGTTAAACATATAACATCAAAACTACAGCCTAAAAGATCAAATAAAGCCTTAAGCTCATCAATTTTAGCATATAAGGACCTAACATTAAGATGGAACACAGCCATATCATTGGGGGATTTATCAATTGAGGTTTTGAAGCTATCCATATCATAGTACATAGATTGTGAGCCATTATTCAACTGAGGATAAATTTCACTGAAGTAATTTAGATCAACATCAAATTCTTGTAAAAAATCATTCAGTTCAATATAATTATAAGTGAGTCCATTCTTCTACTGATACAATTACCTCTACATCGATGGAAAGCAAAATGCTGGTTTACAGTTTGAATTACATACAAATACATAAACACACAAAAACAAAAACTTACTTTAGTGGAAACCAAAAGCAATTCTAATTGTATCTCGAAGTATACAATAGATTGCCCTGTTCCACACAACAAGACCGAATACACAAATGCACATATACCAGATATATGAGATTGTGACATTGGTCCTGGGTACCCTGAACAAAATAATAAATGCATACGACTAATCAAGTTAACACTTAAATCCGCATTATTGAAAAAATCAATGTCAGACATCAGTGAGTTATAAATAATAAAGAGCAGCATCAGGCACCACAGGGTAGCGGAGCAACAGGCATCACAGGGTAGCGGAACATCAGAGCAAAACCAGGCATCACAGGGCAGCGGAACATCAGAGCAGCATCAGGCACCACAGGGTAGCGGAGCATCAGACCAGCATCAGGCATCAAAGGGCAGCGGAACATCAGAGCAGCATCAGGCACCACAGGGTAGCGGAGCATCAGACCAGCATCAGGCATCAAAGGGCAGCGGAACATCAGAGCAGCATCAGGCACCACAGGGTAGCGGAGCATCAGAGCAGCATCAGGCACCACAGGGTAGCGGAGCATCAGAGCAGCATCAGGCATCACAGGGCAGCGAAATATCAGAGCAAAACCAGGCATCACAGGGCAGCGGAACATCAGAGCAGCATCAGGCATCACAGGGCAGCGGAACATCAGAGCAGCATCAGGCATCACAGGACAGCGGAATATCAGAGCAGCATCAGGCATCACAGGGCAGCGGAACATCAGAGCAGCATCAGGCATCACAGGGCAGCGGAACATTAGAGCAGCATCAGGCATCACAGGGCAGCGGAACATCAGAGCAATATCAGGTATCACAGGGCAACGGAACATCAGAGCAACATCAGGTATCACAGGGCAACGGAACATCAGAGCAACATCAGGCATCACAGGGCAGCAGAACATCATAGCAATATCAGGTACCACAGGGCAGCGGAACATCAGAGCAACATCAGGCATCACAGGGCAGCGGAACATCAGAGCAACATCAGGCATTATAGAGTAGTATTTCGAAGAACAGCAAACGCAAAGAATGCCACACAACGTTAACAATAACAGCAGTTTGATTGAGCAATAGCAGCAAGAAAGTGTAACAAGATTGTCAGCTCTAGATAAACAGCAGGTAATTTCGAACAAAAAGTTATATGAAGGCAGTCATGTGGTACGAATGTCATCAGGCCGTATATCTTCAAAGTCAACATTCAGTTCTGAAGTACAAAGTTCCTCAAGAACTGATAGGGAACCGACAAAAATCTTTTTATTTGCCGAGCGACCATTGCCAGATTTTAACCAGAAGTAGACTCTGCCGCCGTTCGATCCACAGTGCTCAACCTTATCAGGGCATTTCTTTTTCAATCTTCTCAAGGAGAAGAGAATTCCCGATCTTGTTGGGGTAAGATTCTCGTTTATAAACAGCCCTGCCGGCTTCACACTCCTACATGACCTTAGGATGTCATCTTTTGTTTCTTCATTCGTAAGTTTTAGCAGGATATTTCTTTTATCAGGTCGTTCAAGGCCAGGAGGCTTACCCAATCTGTGAGCCGATGCTACATTGTTATTGGATAATTCATAATTCATCGCTGATTTAAGAATGTTAGCAGCTACAAGACTGATATTCTCACCAACTTTTCCCACCGGCAGCGATCCCCCAGAAATAACAACATCATTCCGCCGTCCATATGTTTCAAGGTTTTCCAAGCGTTCCAATGTTCTATTCACATCCCTCCTTAGTGTTGCATTCTCACGTTCCAATTGCTGAATTCTCTCATCTTTGAATATGAATGTGAATTACAGAAATGATCAATGTTGAATTTCCTGTATGCAGGCTCCTTTCTGACTCGTTTGACTGTGACACGTGAACGGCGTATGTTGGTTGCATTTGGCTTATTTGGGGGCGAACCACTCTGAAAATCTGTAGGGCGAAATTAAAGTTTTAAACTGGAAATTAAAAAAAATCTGGCTGGTTTTCACACTGAAAATCTAAAATGGGGGATTTGTGGACATGGAATACAATCTGGTATTCCTACAAACCTACATACTGATATAGCTATTATATTACAATAAGGTAGCGCACTCACACAAATTTAACTACAGGGTGGGGCGTAAGTTTGGAAGCAATTTTTCAAACATTAATATAATTCTTAAAAAAAAGTTCGTAAGTAGGTGATAGGGTTTGAACTATAGTAGAGACACTACATTATGACGTAGCAGTGTTACTTTTTTACAAAAAATTTAGTCAATTCAAAAATGTCAGACAAAAGAGAAGCCATTATTGCTCTACACCGTGCCGGGAAGTCAGATTCCGTCATTTCAAAGACTCTCTCAATAGCGAGATCGACTGTTTGGAAGTGTGTGAAGCGTTTTAATGAGAGAGGAGACTTGACTGATCGTCCAAGAAGTGGTAGACCACGCTCACAACGCACCAAACAACTGATAAAATGTGCCCGAGAGAAGATCAGGAGGAACCCGAAAAGGTCAATACGATTGTTAGCCAAAACAGCTAATGTGAGTCCCAGAACAATGAGAAGAGTTGTCAAAGAAGACCTAAAGATGTCCTCTTTCACCCTCCAAAAGAGACAGACTCTGTCAGAAGCTGTAAAGAAAAAGAGATTGGAGAGAAGCAAAGCACTTCTGAGAGAATTGAAGTCTGGCACGGCACAGTGGAAATGGCTCACAACCGGAGGAATGGCAGAATAATTGGTAAAAGTGCAAAAGACATCCCATACAACCAAAAAACTGTCTACAGAACCATGAAACCTGCTTCAGTAATGGTCTGGGCCGCCGTTTCAGAAACTTGGAGATCTCCTTTAATTTTTGTGGAACAAGGCGCCAAAATCAATGCTAAATGTTATATTGAGAATATTTCGACGCCAATGTTGGAGTCAGCTAAGGATCACTTCGGTAATGACACTCTATGGATATCTCAGCAAGATATCCATAGAGCTACAGCTAGTTTCAACTGTGGAACACAAAAATTTGTGGTGTATCTTATTTTAGTAGAAATATTTGCTAATAACTTAGGGATCTACCGCAGTTGTGCCACTAGTTTTATTATATACTTTTTTTATAAAAAAGTTCTAAAATCAACGAACATTCTAATATTACATATTCTGAATCGATTTAGGACCAATTTAGCGATAGTTTAATTTTGACTGCACTGCCCTACTAAGTAGATTTTTTTCTGAATTTCCAGTTGGAACTGGAAATTAGCCTCTAGAAAATAATTGTAATATAAGAAATAATTTGAATAAATTCAACTTTTTTGGATGGAAAAATTCCAGTCTGTAAAGTATGAACCAACAGTCTCCAGATATTTAATATTAGGAGCAATTTGTTTCTAAAGATTTTCCAAATTCTCTTCAAAATGATCAAAATTCTAAAAAAAGTCTGCAATAACAACATGTAAACATAGGAATTTATTATAAAACGGTCACCGGATGTGCTGGAAGACTTCAGAAGATCAGATTTTAAATATCCATTGTTGCCAGATAAACTTCACAACTTCACCCATCTTTTGCAGAGTGGGATAAATTAAACAATCAAAATAAAACTAAAGATTTTCAAATCTGTCTCCAAAATTACAATTTTCCAAAATGTCTTTATTAATTACATGTAAACATAGGAATTAATTAGGAAATAGTATTAAAGATCTTACAGAGATGAATTTTCCCTCAAAAATTGTCTTCAAAGATCTTTGGCGACATGGACGCGCTTTGCAGACTGGGCGACCTGGGTTTAGTAGCCCAGTCGTCAACCTGTCCAGGCTGTCCTGTCTGCAAAGTGTGCATAGTCAGTCTCCAGATATTTTATTTTTGGGGCAAATGGCAATTTCTCTCTAAATATTTTCAAATTTCTCTCCATTATGACCAATAGCTTCAAAAAACTATCCAATAAATACATGTAAACATAGGAATTTATTAGAAAATTGTTGCCAAGTAATTCCAGGAAACTAATTTCATGGTCTCATTTGTTGCTGGCTAAAGCTGAACAAATCCACCAACATTTTCCAATAATTTGCCTGATCCACCAACATTTTTACCAATTCAGCCACCGAAAATTATTGGTAAGATAGGAATAAATAGCTAAAAATCTGCCATGTTTCAAAGGCTGCCAGTCTGCAGAATGTGTCTCTTCTCCCGCAGAGACTTTGATTTGAGAGAGAGCTACACTCTGACTCTCAGCAGCAGATTCAGAATATCCCGCAGCTAAATTAATGGTAACATAGGAATTAATTCAAAATCTTCCGCAGCTAAATTAATGGTAACATAGGAATAAATTCAATATCTCCCACAGAGATCTACAATTTCTAAAATTCAATGAAAAACTCCCGCAGAGTCTTGGAAAAATGTTCCATATTCTGCAGACTGGAAAAGTGTAAGCCAATTTTTGAGCCAAAAATTCACAAAAATTCTGAGCCAAGCCGATTTGGCTCTTTCTAATAGGATTTCAAGCCAAAATTACCATGGGAACATAGGAATTAATTCAAAATTTAAAGCTAATTAGACATATCTGAGATTTGATTATTTGAAAGCTGGGGTGGGGAAAAAACTCTGTTTTTTCTGAAATTTGAGCTCAAAATTGGATTAAAAAAAAATCTGCCAGCCTCTTAAGCCAATTTTGAGCCCAAATTTCATAAAAAACTGAGTCCCATCCCAGTCTGCAAAATGCGTTGAATTTTAAAATTTCAGGACAATTAGTCTCAAAAAATGTTCAAATTTGTCTCCAAAATGACCAAATTTCTTCAAAATATCTCCAATAATAACATGTAGGTATACATAGGAATTAATTAGAAAATAGTCACCAAGATCTTGTTTTGATGAATTTTCCCTCAAATATAGTCACCAAAGATCTTTGGCGACATGGACGCGCTTAACAGACTGGACTGAGCCAAACCAATTTTGGCTCATTTCTTAAGATTTCAAGCCAAAATTAGCATGCGAACATACCTAGGGATTAATTCAAAATTAGAAGCCAATTAGACATAGGTATTTGAGATTTGACCTTTTAAAATGTAAGCCAATTAATTGACTTTTAAGTTAAATGGTGAGTTTGTGAGCCATGCTACCTATTTTACTCAACAGTATCTAAAAGCTGAGCGGCGCACTACAATACGGCGCACCACTGTACTTTCTATTAATGACCTCGATGTGAAAAACTGTTATGTTGTTTGTTGTATCCGCTAGTTTGTTGTTCTGCACACTTCATGATTGTTTAATGACCTGGCAGGGGGGTTCTGGGGGCGGCACGCCCCCCGATATATCTACCTAACGGCTAACTGATAAGTTTTTATTTACACCTCAGACTGAAAGTTTACAATAGTTACCCCATAAAATTACAATTACAGTTTTCTATGATGAATTTTATTTTCTATTCCAAATTAAACATCTCAATCAAATAATTAAACTGTGTAGTATAGTATAAACATTGGATTCAGGTACCATCAGGCGTCAGACATAAATTTGATAAGACAATTACCCATCAAATTCACTCCATTTATCATTAATCTGTATTCAAATTACCTATCTAATAGAATGTACAGTGGTGCGCCGTACTGGTATGCGCCGCTCAGCTTTCAGATACGTATCATTTTACAAGGGTATAACGGAGTTCTTGTTCCCTGTTCCAAGCAGTCTGGCCTATACAAACTGGCCTATCCTGAGTCCTGACTCTCAGAGATTTTAATTTGAGCCTGTTAGGTACCTACTCTAACTCAGGCTACTCTCAGCGACAGCCCTCAGGCTCTCAGTAGCAGTGCAGCAGATTCAATTGTTTTGACTGAATTGCTCTCTGAAATCATCAATTTTTCAGAATCTCCCTCAGCTAAGACTGCAAAATTAATGGCAACATAGGAATTAATTCAAGATCTTCCTCAGAGATCTCAAATGACAAATTTCTAAATTTTAACTCAGAGCAGAGTCTTGGAAAAATGTTCCATATTCTGCAGAGGAGGGTGGTGGTAGTAGGTACTTAAGTTAGTACCTACGGTACCTACCTAATTAATTAGCTTCACTTACTTATATCAGGAAGTGCATCTTTCTTCAGTTTTTTCTTAAATGGAGATAAAATTCTTGTGAATTGAGAGGCACCAAAATGTCGATCACAAACGAAATGCATGGTTATCAACGTCTTTAAACTTAAATTCTCTAATTTTTCATTGCCATATGCCTTTGCCCATTTGTAATTATCATGCTTACGAAAAGGGAAGAAAATACGGTCCTTATTATCTGAATATTTACATTTCTTATATGAGCACACCCGCTTCGCCATTTTCACAATTCAAATAATGGAGTCACCTGATTGCGCATGCGCATTGGAGACACGAGTCATGACGTCACACGTAGGTTCTAACAAAATAATGTGATGTTATTACTATCCTTCAATATACTGTGGTATGGTGCTCTTAAGTGTGCTGAGTGGAAGTGAGGTGATGTTATGAACGAAGGGTGAGAGGGAGAGGCTGCAGATAATGGGGATGTGGAGGAATGTGTTTTGTGCACCATCATATGCACCAGTTGTGACACTGCAAGGTGAGGTAGGGAGCTCATCTGTGGAAGCGAGGGATATGAAGGGCAAGCTGAAGTTTGCCAAATATGTGTTGGAGACGAAGAATGTGGTGCAGAGCTCGGTGTTTGAGAGGGTGAGAGCTGGAGGATGGGTGTGTTTCTGGATGAGATTGGTGAACGGATACTTGGGAGAAGCTTGGGGAAGTTCAGATGTGAGACATAGTGAAGAGAGTGGACGTGTGGGAGGAGAGCAGTTGGAGCATGGAGGTGAACAGAAAATCAACACTTGTTGAGTATAGGATGAAGACTGGAATATGGAGGGAGTCGTACGACAACAGCTGGAGATCACAGTTGCTCTTCCGAGTGAGGAGCAACACTTTGAGGTTGGGGTGGAGGTCAAGCTTCTGGGGAGGTGAAGTGTGTGGCGCAGAGGAGGAGACCTTGGAGCACTTCATCCTTGAGTGCCCAGAGTTGGAGGGAGTCAGGCAGAGGTATGGGATGAGAACAATGGAGGGGGTGATGTCCTTTGAAAGTTTGTATAATTGGGATATTTGTAGGTTTCTGGAGGTGGCCTGAATGGCCAGGGCGAGGTTTGTCTGTGAGGTGTGTGGGATGGGTGATGGGGAGTACGGCCCTGCGGAAGGTGCATGTTGGGAGGTGAGGTGAAGTGAGTGAGGTCGAACAGGTGGCGATGAGAAGCCAGCACCGGCGAAAAAATTCCAGTTCCATAGCTAGATAATTAATTATTACGAATTATACAGGGTGGGGCGTAAGTTTGGAAGCAAATGAAAGTGCATATTATAATCCAACGAAAAATATATTTAATAATTTACAGTTATGTATTATTACATAAGGGTTTTAAGAATTCAAAAATCATAAATTTATTCAAAATGTCCCCCCTTGTTTTTAATAACAGCCTCAAATCTCCTCCTACTGCGGCACGCAACTGTTCTTGTGAAATTTCCTTCCCCAAGATCTCTGGAGCGAACGCTTTAAATCATCCACACTGCGATGGAATTTACCACAGGCCTTTGATTCAAGAATGGACCATACCGAAAAGTCCATAGGATTAACATCTGGGGAGCAGGGAGGCCACTTTTCTTTAGACCAAAACCGTGGAAGATGGTCATGGCACCAGTTTTGAGTGACATTTGCAGTATGTGAAGTCGCGCCGTCTTGCTGAAATGTCCATAGAGTGTCATTACCGAAGTGATCCTTAGCTGACTCCAACATTGGCGTCAAAATATTCTCAATAATATTTAGCATTGATTTTGGCGCCTTGTTCCACAAAAAATTAAGGAGATCTCCAAGTTTCTGAAACGGCAGCCAAGACCATTACTGAAGCAGGTTTCATGGTTCTGTGGACAGTTTTTTGGTTGTATGGGATGTCTTTTGCACTTTTACCAATTATTCTGTCATTCCTCCGGTTGTGAGCCATTTCCACTGTGAAAATTTTTTCGTCAGACCAAACAATTTCACCAGCCGTGCCAGACTTCAATTCTCTCAGAAGTGCTTTGCTTCTCTCCAATCTGTTTTTTTTACAGCTTCTGACAGAGTCTGTCTCTTTTGGAGGGTGAAAGAGGACATCTTTAGGTCTTCTTTGACAACTCTTCTCATTGTTCTGGGACTCACATTAGCTGTTTTGGCTAACAATCGTATTGATCTTTTCGGGTTCCTCCTGATCTTCTCTCGGGCACATTTTATCAGTTGTTTGGTACGTTGTGAGCGTGGTCTACCACTTCTTGGACGATCAGTCAAATCTCCTCTCTCATTAAAACGCTTCACACACTTCCAAACAGTCGATCTCGCTAATGAGAGAGTCTTTGAAATGACGGAATCTGACTTCCCGGCACGGTGTAGAGCAATAATGGCTTCTCTTTTGTCTGACATTTTTGAATTGACTAAATTTCTGTAAAAAATAACACTGCCCCGTCATAATGTAGTGTCTCTACTATAGTTCAAACCCTATCACCTACTTAGGAACTTATTTTTAAGAATTATATTAGTGTTTGAAAAATTGCTTCCAAACTTACACCCCACCCTGTAATTGGCTGAGAGATCGTTTGTTAGAGTGCATATTGGTTCCCTAACCCCGGCGTCGCCCCTTCCCTTTCTCCCTCTCCCCAGGGGGTTAGAGTTACACTAAAGCTCTGATATTTTACACACACTATTAAAAGGTTAAAGAACAATTATTTATGTATTAATTTTCTTTCAAATTATGCGATTTTTACGGGAACGGTCCCCTTAACTGTCGCTAGGGTGATATCATATGTGAGTTGTGACATCACCCAGACGACATCGCGTGAATGAATGAATGAAAAACTTTATTGAAATAAAAAATAAAAATACAATAGTTATGAACAACAATATGAAACATACAATACACAACGCAATCTACCTAAAATATTTATAATACATTTTACAAAAATAAGAAAAGCTGTACATCATCATTTCAATCATTGCACACAACAAAATGCCTTACAAATTAATAATTTCAACAGCCCTATTAACCGATTTCACGGTTCTTGGGCATTGATAGCTATCTTCAAATAGGGTGAATACGGTAGTACCAAAGATATCGCTCCGAGACACTACCTGAGAAAACAATAGAAAAATTCAACATGAGTCACAATAGCGGAAAGGAATGGTTACATAGATTATAAACAGAAAAGTCAAGTTCTGAAGTTTAAAGTAATAGACAATAATGAAAAACTGAGACCTATACCTTACCAAATTACGTACGTGTCAATATTGTTCAATTAATGTTCTTTTATTCACTTTTTAAAGTAATTCACATTTCTACAAGATTTGACGTTATCAATCAGAGAATTATAACATTTCACTCCCACATAATAAAAGCTCCTCTGTGAATTTAACCTAATAAACAGAGGAGTACGTATTAATAACGGATTTTCAGTAAAATAATGATGATTCCCCGCAGATCTATTATTGTTAATATATACCAATAGGTCACTATCAAAATCGAGGTGAATTGTCTTGTAAAAATAAATACACGTTTGTTGAAAATGCAAATCTGCTAATTTAAGAATACCGTTTTCTGTAAAATACAAAGAAGTATGTTCGTTATACTGTAGGGAGCAAATAGCTCTTATGGCTCTTTTTTGCAAGATGAATAGTTTATTGCGATGACATTCAAAGGTGTTAAAATACACCTCTAAACCATAACTGAGATATGGATGTATTAAAGACAAGTACAATTTTTTTTAAATGAATCATGGTAAGAAATGGTTTAATTTATAAATGATACCTATAGATTTAGATATTTTGTTTGCTATATAGTTTATACGAGGTACAAAGGTCAAATGGCTATCAAGTGAAGACCTAAAAAATTATGCTTTCCACAGGAGTTATCTGATTAGAGCCCATAACAATATCACCAACACTTACAATTTCCCTATATGAAAAGATCATATAATGAGTTTTGTCAACATTTATTACCAGTTTATTAGCATTCAACCAATTTTGAAAATTTGTCAACTCATAATTTATACAATTATTGTGAATTGTTTGAAGCTGATCTCTCCTAAAAGACAATGACAACGTGCTATCGTCAGCATACAATATAAATTTAAACATATTCGTAGAATTCACTGTGTCATCTATGAATAGAAGAAACAACAGGGGACCCAAGGGTATCCATGCGTTACCAGTTTTAGTAAGGAGCATGCATCATTCAAAGAGACAAACTGGTAACGATTTGAGAGATAGTACCGGAAAAACTCATATGCAACTCCCCTACACCATAGTGATACAATTTGTAGAATAATATATCATGATTAACGCTATCAAAAGCCTTTCGAAAGTCTAAAAATAAAGAAAACACAAACTTCCCACCATCTAACTCTCTAAAAATGTAGTTTGTTAAATTTACAAATGCATTAGAAGTAGTTCTGCCTCTCCTAAATCCATATTGTTCATTTGATATTACATCATGACGATTTAGATATGAAACTAATTGATTGTATACTATTTTCTCAAATATCTTACTGAAAATTGGAAGAATGGACACAGGTCTATAGTTTAAAATGTGTTGTTACGTTACCCTTTTTGTGTATGGGTACGACCCTCGCTATTTTTTCTGATTTAGGAAACTCGCATTCTGTAAAAGATTTATTAACAATGAATGATAATATAGGAGCAATCCACTGAGATAGATTTTTAATAATCGCAACTGAATAAGTTTCGATTGACGATGATTTGTTTTTTAGAGAATTTATCACTCTGATTACATCGACATGCAGAACTGGCAAAAAGAAGAACGACTGTAGATAATTTTCACGGAGATAAGAGTTGAAATAAACTCGGCTTGGAGGTGCGGAAGCACAGATATCTCCACCAATCCTATCGAAAAAGTCATTAAAAGGTGATGCACAATCATTATCTCTTACTATCTCTTCCTCTCCAACTATCAGTTTTCCTTGAATAGTGATCAGATTTTATTAGATTATTAATTTCTTTCCAGGTCGCACGAATATTTGTTCGGTAGTCAGAAAACTTCACTTCAAAGTACTCAACCTTCGCTCTTCTAATCATTCGATTCACTTCGTTTCTGTATTCATTGTATTGTACTCTACTTATTCTTCCAGTTCGGTAAAGTAAATATTGGTTCCGCCGTCTCTTGATATCAGCAACCAAACCATTAAGCCAAGGTTTTGTATAATTTTTATAAGAAACTGTTCTAGTTTTCAACGGGCAACAACTGTTAAAACAATTCAACACTAGGTTATGCAACCTTTGAACAGTGTCACTCACACTTTCAACACTATATATATGATCAAGATTATAATTAAACAGCTCTCTTCTCATACTACTAAGTGTATGTTCATTAATGACCCTGTAAGAAAAATTTCGACCCTGTTCCCTATCACTATCACAAAGAACATCATTACAGAACACGAACACAGCAAAGTGGTCCGATACGTCCGAAGCAATACATCCAACAAGCACATCACTACATTCAGACACATACACATTATCTATCAGAGTAGCACTATTGCCAGTTACTCTAGTAGGCCTGGTGATTATTGGAATTAGATATACTGAATTCAGAGTATTAGTAAAATTACGAACATGAGCATCATTATCAAAGTTCAACAAATCATAATTAAAGTCACCGCAGAGAATAAACTTTTTGACTGACGTAACAGATATATCATCACATATTCTCAACAGTTCACCGGTAAAAAGGTCATGATCAGCATTAGGTGGTCGATAAATGGTACCGATAATTATTTTATTCTGCCCACATTTCATCTCAACAAATAGGCTCTCGATATGATTAAAACATAATGTGTGGGAGAGCATAACCTTACTAGAAAAACTATCCCTTATGTAAACACTAATCCGGCCCCCTCCTCCCTAAGAGAATGATAAGCAGTGTAACCATCAAATTTGATAAGATTTTTAATACTTTCCGTTAACCAGGATTCTGTGAAGCAGAGTATATCAAAAGAAAATCCCACTTGATCTAATTCAGCTAGAATATTGTCATATTTTGAGTTTAAAGACTGTATATTTAAATGCATTAATTTCAAATCGAGCCGATTATCATTGCGAATGGTATTCAATGTATCAAATGTATAATAATTCACATTGTTGAGATCTGGTTGTAAATTTGGGTTAATTTCAGAAAAATGATTTAGATCCGAATCTAAATTCAGAAGAAAAATCTTCGTTAAAAACCATATAGACGATTTCTTACAATAATTTGGAATAGGTAGTACATTTGGTTATAAAGATACACATTTCCATTGCTAAATAGGACACAACACTCTAAAGAATAAAAATAATATCTCACAGTGCAGATCATTGTATATACCAGTGTATACACATGTCTACCCTGAATGAGAGAAACTGGATTGTCATTACCACAGCACATCTCATATTCACAAGTAATATGAGAGACTGCATACAAAACAGAGAGCTCCACCAAAAAATGAAAATAACGACTATAGCTTACGTAAAAAATTGAGTACATTTTTACTACATTGGATCGGAAAAGTCCATGTGAAGTTTCACCTTCTATCAGGTTGCTCACTTCTAGTTTAAGTGACTGTTCACAGAAGTTTTTAATTTTTTCCCGTGAGTTCAGAAATATTGTAAGATTCCTAGCTTCTTGATTAGGAGATACAAGCCAAACAAAAACTCGCCCGTCTTGTGAGCCACATCCATTAGGCTGCGCGCAGACCAAAAGCGTTTTCGCGTGAAGCGGGCAGGAAAGCTTGCGGGCATGAACCGTGCTACATGTTATTCCTATTGAACTGCGCACACACAGAGCATTAAGAGCGAGCGCGAAAGCTTGCATTAAAGCTTGAAAGCGACAACTGTCTCTGAAGATGATTTCACGCTGCGCGAGAAGCAAGCAGTTACTTGCCTGATGTCACTCGGGGAGGGTGTGTGTATCTCCGCACCAAAAAAAAAAAAAAAAATAAACGATAACCACTGCATTTATACTTTATCGGTTATGTTATTTTTTATTATTAACAGTTTAATTAATTAATATCATATGTTGATAGTTAATACTTAATACCAACAATTTTAGAGACAAGCATGGTTAAAAATATTATTACCTGGGTACCAAGCTGATTATATAATATAAATGCGCAATTAGATACCTAGGGACGATATATAATATAAATATTTATCTAGATATTTTATAAAGCCGATTACATACCTAATATAAATGTTTACCTTGGTATCTAACCTGAGTTACACAATATAATACCTAGTACTTATCTAGAGAAACGTCTCGGTTATCAGACACTTCTACCTAGTACTCGAAAAGTGGGAGTTTTCGTAGATCATGATAAGTCTATCAAAATTTAAATTTCGTATATTTCCATTATCTACGTAGATATACGTTTGACGCTCACTTACAATTACTGTTTCCTATAATAAATAGAATATTGCATGTTTTAATATTTACTAAGTACCTGCTACCTATGTTTACTACCTAATATAATTAGGAAAAACAACCAAATAATTCATACCTATTTATAAGATAAGTTCTAAGTTATGGGGCTGTTACACATTTACGAACAAGTAATAAAAAACTAATGATTGCAATGAGAGGTTAATTACAATAGTTACCCAAGGTAGGTATATTGATTATAATTAATAGTGTCCGAAAATGTGGAACCGTTCGATAATCCGGAACTTACCCTAGTCAGTACCTAATACCTAGGTATATAGTATTGTAAATAACTCATCACATTTATTCTTAAATATAAATATTTATTTAATTTTACTTACATTTAATTTTTTACTTACTTACAAAAAATTCAATCAAATAATATAAATACACTACTAAACAATGAATTCAATCATTCATATCTAAAATGATAATAATTATCAAATTTACTCCATATATCACATATATTCTTTCAAATAACAGTCGCGAACACTTCGATTCCTGTGTTCGGGGACAAAAATATATTATATAAGTGAAGGATTGAGTTTTGAATTAAGTTAAGTTTGATCATTTTAAGTTGATTTAAATACAAGTATATGAAAAGTTATAATTAACCTGTTATTAAAAAGTGAAAAAAATAGAACCGTTAAAGTATAATCGCAGTGGTTATCATTTTTATTTGGTGCAGAGATACACACACCCTCCCCGAGTGACATTTGGCAGGTAACTGCTTGCTTCTCGCGCTGTGAATTCACGCGTTTGGTGTGAGCCCCTCATGTTTTCACGCACGCAAGCTTGCTTGCAAGCTCGCAATAACGCTTTTAGTTTGCGCGTAGCCTTAACCAGTGTAGGTTTGCGCTTCTTTGCCTGCCGAAATGCATAAAGAATTCTTGCTCTACTCTGATTAAGATTGTCATTTACCATGATATAACTACTCTATAAGGTACGCTCGCAAAAGAGACGAAATTGAGTTTCTTCTGCGCAGCCCCCCTCGTGACGTCATGGAAGTTGGTATTGTGTATTAAATTGTTGTCACTCGTATAGCAAATTCATTTTGAAAGTATCAATTATCATAGTTTCTTTTTATTTATTTAGGTAATATTAAGCAATCAGAAAAAAGGTAAATAGGATTTAATAAACATATATATTAATAAATAAACATTAATAAATTGAATTATTTATCCTTTGGTTCATAATTAGTGTTTTCTATAATAAATAGTTTCAGGGAATTTTTAAGTTATTAGACATGATTTGGTACAATAATATTATGAACATATGGGGTTTAATGAAACGAAGAAATAACAGTTCTCAAATGTATTTCAACTTGACGAAATCAGTGTGCGTGACAAACAAAGAACGCAATACCATAATAGAAAACTTCCTTGAAGAAAACTTATCAGGGGTGACTCAACAAAATTTAAGACATGAATTAAAGTTGATTCTAATAGAATTAATTACACCGTGAATTAATATATTTTACAGGTCATAAATTTTTATAGGTAGATCACATAAATATAACTTTAGCGGTCATTTTCCTTGAAATAGCATGGTTATCATACCATGCTAGGATCACGCAGGTAAATTGCGGCCCTCTACAGAGAGTCTCTAAAACATTCTGAATCGAAATACAATAAATGTTGCATAACTATCAAAAGAAGTGCAGTGCCTGCTATGACTTATTAATTTAAGTTTTAAACGAGTGTTTTGAAGCTATGATGTTCTGTTGTTAGAGGCCGCAGTTAGTAAGTGTGCCGCAATTTACCTGCTTGACCCTATATTGCTATACCAAATACATGTAAATATACGAAATAAAAATAACTGTAAGTAGGTCAATAAGTATTTTAGACCAAATAAAATGATATATTCTTAATTCTCGTCAAATTCTTCATAAGAATGTCATGAAAATGGCATGTAGTAAGCTGTATTTATCTATCATTAAATATATACAAAATAGCATGGTTAAGCCTCACTTCTATGACGTCACAAAATACTCCCGCACGGTTGTGGGGGTTTGGGGAGAACCTGCGCGCGAGCATACCTGTTAAAAGTTATTATATCATGGTCATTTACGTAGGTTTCACAGATTTGCAAGACTTCACGATACCGTCCCTAACCTCCGTACCGTTCATCTTGATTAGTATTTTTCATGTATCCGGTCCCTGAACATAGAGTTTAGGTCCCAACCGCCTAGATGATATTATGCTGCGGTCTGGAAGTTCATATTTAAGTTTACTCTTCAAAACAGAATTTACAAAAGACATTAAATCAGGAGTATCCACTTTAGAAGAAACAGCCCTTCCTGATAGAATCAGATCTTCTCGTCTATTA
Source organism: Caprella mutica (assembly GCA_947561585.1). Taxonomy (NCBI): domain Eukaryota; kingdom Metazoa; phylum Arthropoda; class Malacostraca; order Amphipoda; family Caprellidae; genus Caprella; species Caprella mutica. Next base: position 27,658 of record CANNZV010004195.1, read on the forward strand.
TAGGCCTCAGCGTCCTCCAGCCGTTCCTGGATAGACTGCAGATTTTTCTTTAAATTTACAACCTGCTGCTCCAGTTCATCTATTCTTTTAATCTTGACACCTATCTCAGTCAGAATTTCCTCCCTGAATGCTGAAAATTTTTCTTCAAACACATGAACAACGTAAACGTAATTCAATGATGCCTCGTTTAATTTTCGATCATTATTGTTTTTAGGTTCAGAGCTTGAATGACGGTTATCACGTGTGACAGGAGGCAATTCAACTGACTGGGTGGAAGATTTACTTTTAGCTGAAGACATTTTAAACAGTTAATTTCACTTATTAATTGACGATATACTGAGCACTTATTATAAGTTATCAGAAATTTTTTGAAGGTTTTCACGTGTCAATAGTTTAGGTTTAGCAGTAGTACAAAAAATATAGATATTATCAGGAGCGATACACGTCTGTACTAGAGTTACATTTTTTTTGTGTTATTTAATTTTTTGTTTTTTTATTGAAATATAAAATATGATTAATAACCACAATGTTCAATGTATTAAGATAGGAAGAGTTGAAAAAAGTCATATAACCAAATAGTGACAATCTGTGAGAACATTTTAAAAATATCACTTTACATAATAATATTCATTTATATACATAATTAGATAAATCTAGTAAAACAAAATGAACTAATAACCCTGATAAAAAGTAACGAGATAGCATTCAAATTTGAAACATATCAATATTCAAATATGTTCTTTCATTGTTCAGTGCTAGACAAGTTAATATACTACTTTACTGGACGGCGTATCTTTTCCCCCTCATTTTGAGATTCTGATGACAGCTCTGATGTGAACTGTGCTCTTCGCTGGCGGCCTCTAAGAGCTTTTGAATAAGTATCTGTTAAAAAAGTGAAAAGATGTGTAAATAGATAACAATTTATACATCTATAGTCTATAAAAAAAACTATATTTGGGTTATTTCAATTTACTTATTGCATGTTCAGCACAACTCACATATTTCTTCATGATAGTAATGGTGTACTCCTCTCTTAATACATTGTTTAATGCCATTATTAAGCTTGTTGTATGACCATGAATTTGGAGGCTAGTTTACTCTTTCAGAATTAATTAGCCAACATGACGACACTTCATTACTTTCAGTAAAACAATTTACACTAAATAGTTTCATTTTTGTGAAAAATATATAGTAAGTTTTCTGAGAAATTTATAAACAGTATTAATTGTTGATAGTAACAAATGCAAGAATATCCTGGATATGCACTATATTGTCTGACTTGTAACTAATGAACATTAGTTCATATTAGTATGAAATAGTGGAATTGACACATGCACTCCATTTGACATTGGTAATAGCATGCATTTACACTTCACCATGTCAATAACAATTTCTCTTAGATTTGTACTCAATGATGATACTTTGAAAATGTTCATATTTCCAGAAGTAAAATAACCATTGGTTTTATACTGGAAAGAGACAGGATATCCGTACATGCAAAATACCTTTTTCCGAACATGAGTGATAGTTTTTGGAAAAAATCAGGATATTTTCCCGAGAAAACAGGACCTGGACTTCCCAAAGCTGCGAGAGTGAAGGACATTTAATTCCGGACGTCCTGATTTTTTCCTCAATAGCCTGATATTTTCTCAAACTCCCATTTTTAGATAGTTTCTTTATATTTTGGTAAATAAATAGGCAGAATTCGAATTAGGACATAAGATATTCGAATCTGTAATTGAATTTTGAATAAGTAGGACCTGGACATATCCTGCTGTATCTTTCACTGCTGTTGCAAGTTAATTTACTTATTTATGAATGAATGTTTATTTAAATTGAATATTTTGTCTTTGCGTGGGGATGATAATAATAAACTAGCACGGAAAATAAAGTTTAATTGTTTTTAAGACAATTACATTTTACATAATGTATAGATTTAATAATTATTGAAACATAATATACTTTATCATGGCATATCTTCTAAGGACTCTTTGATGCGCTTTCAGAGGAGTTTTGTAGACATTCTCTCCATCATTTCCTTTGGAATCAGTTTCGAAACCGATTTAGTACTGATCAAGCCACTAGCTGTCAGTAATTCATCCTTTCTTCCAACTAACTGAAGCTCCTTAACAATGGAATCAATGAGAGCTCTCAGGGTATTAATGTAATTTTCATCATTGTGAACTTTTTCACTTTTTTGCTTCTTAGCTCTTTGATGGTAACGTCAACACTTTCATCAGAGCTAAACTCTTCATCCGGCTGCTTCCTTTTGAGTGGAGTGGAGGCCTTGAAAGCTTCTTCACCTTGGGACTGAAAATTCTCCGAGATGATAGACTCTAACGTGATGTCACTTGTTGAAGGAATATCTGCTGAAGTGTTTTGAGTTAAGGATAACGTATTCACTACAGAATTCGATAACTCCTGATAGTTATAGTGACGCTCTGCAGTATTTAGCGAATGTTTCATAGCCTTGGCCATATCTGTCATTTTCCGACATATTCCCTTTGCCTCTATTGATTGTTATGAAGGAACTCCTCAGGGTTCTTGATGAGAACTTCTTCCCAGATGAAGTAGGAAAACCTTGCATAAGTTTAAAAACACCAGCTAGAGAAAGATCATTAGATGCACTTGTGTTTAGGTTTGGAAAGGAGGGAAAGACTAGATCACAAAATTTATTGTGAGCAATACGTGGTCTAAGGTCTTTTATATAGGTTGCCAGAACTTTGTATTCTTCCTCTTCGTAAGGAATTGTAGCGGGCTCTCCTGATGATTTGGTAGTCTTCTGCTCCACAACTTTAATAAAATAATATTTTTTACCATCAATATCAGTGAGCTCCGCGTCTTCAGCTTCAGATACTTTCATAGTTGTGAATTCCATTGCTCTTCTTCCCAGTCTAACCGTGCCGATTAGTATTAGAGAATTCCTCACTTTGGCTAATTGCTTCTTTGAGTAACTCCTATGGATATTTTTCTTCATATCACCTAATACGTCCATCAAATAGGTCCTGGTTTCTGAAATCAAGCCTTCGATTTCTTGCTTTGTTAGAAGCTTAGACTTTGCCTTCTTTTTTGTCTTCACTAGATCCGCTCCGCAAGACTTTGATAGGATAACACATTGGTTATCAATCTCATAGTAGATGTGCTTAGCTTTGATATCCATACTGATGAGCTCAACGCTAGTCATATCTTCGGTTCTCTCTGGACTTGAAACATCCGTAAACAAAAACTTGACAAAGAGTCCAAACATTCTCAAGTATTTCAGTTTTGAAGTATTAGAAATTCCTTCCTTTTCATTAAAGCAGTTCAAAATGGTCCGTATTGCTGATGGCTTGGATAAATTTGCAAATGATATATCTTCACTCAAAGATTCGAAAGGCAAAATTACATCCATTGCCATACGAACAGCTCTTTCAGGATTGTTTTGTTAACGAGAAGTCAGATATGCACTGAAGGAGTCTCTCCACAGCTTAAATTGTTCGGAATATTTCCTCTTGTCTTTGAAGCGAAGTCTCTTGTACTTGGACATTTCATCTTCCAAGCTTTTTTTTAGGTTGCGGTACTCTCCTAAATCTTCTACTTCCCTTATTTTATCCCTCATAGTCTCTATATTCTCTCTAGTAATTTTCAAGAGATTAAGATCCTCTTGTTGACGTTCCACATATACAGAGTGTGCCCTCTTAGCTTCGGCCAGTTCACCATCTTGTAGTTCCACTCTTACTCCATTTTCAAGCTTGGTGTAGCACGAAGGGATGACAGGAGGCTCCTTCACGTAGAAGCTATACATGGCATCATCGCACTTTACCTTGTGTACATTTTTTACATGATCGGAGAGGTTAATTACCAATTTCGAACAAATCACATTTTTTGTGATTGTGTTTCCTGCTGACTAAAATATTAGATTTATTAGACATTCTAACAGGGGAAGATACAACGCTCTACTTACAACGCTAGACTTTCTACCTTGTCTATTTCTAGTCATTACAGTAGACATTTCTACTGCATAATTCAATTTATCTACAGGCAAGTCCATGTGTTGATTTTGTAGATGTCTGCGTAATTTGAAGGTAGATGATTGGCAGCGATGCATCGGGCATTGATGTTTTAAAGACCCATCTTTCAGCTGCTCAACAGCACCAACAGCAAGATGGTCTACAACAGATGGCACCGCTGATTCTTCTTCCGTTCTCACAATACAAAAATACAAAGCATTAACATATTAGTATTATCATCCTAGTATGCATGATGCACAATTTATTAAGCAAGACAAAATATACAAAAACAAATTTCTTACCCAAAATTTCATCCATCTTCTTGCAAGCATGGACGTTGTCGAGATAGACAGTCATAGATTCCATGACACAATGTAGAAATTTTTCTTCGGCAACTCTTAGATGATTGGCAGTCTCCTTCCTTAGTTCCTTCTCTGTCAGTCTCTTTTTTAAGGTATATCGAGAAGGCTCGCCTTGTTCATGTTTAAGTAGAAAGCTTTCTACACTGTCCTTCAATTTCTTCCAATTTATATCCAATTTGTGTGTAATTACCTGTGAAAAAAAGAAATTCAAAATAAACTAAAAAATAAATAATCAGACATGATTAAAAATATTAATATAAGAATCTCAAGCTACAAAGTTTTGTTTTCAGTGTATACTTACATCATCTGCTGATAAGTTTGTGGCTACTAATTCTTCATTTGTATCCATTTTTATCAAAAGTAAAAATGTCAATAGGGTACTTCAGATACTGAAAAAAATTATTATTTCAATAGACAAATGTTTAAGTACAGAGGGTAGGAAAACTAAAAGGCAAATATTAATTATTCACTCGTCAAGGAAGCACCGCCGTTCAAGACACTCCCCGTATTCAAAAAGTGCAAGTAAATATAAGAATTTAACAATTTGACCGTTAAGAAAATTCTTTTTTTTAATAATCTAAGTATCGTTATTTATGTTAATACTCCCTTTCCAAATATAACTCAGAACATATCGAAAATAATGGAAGTATTATAGGGTAATGAAGGTAAATTGCGGCGTAGTAGAAAAATGTGGCCTTTAATTTCACCAAAATAAATAGATTCATAGCACTAATAAATTAAAAGAAATGCAAAGCTAGCAGACATAGCAAGAGTGATACTTTGGTATAAATCGTAACAATTTTAAGTTATATAGCAGAGAACTTTTTAATGATTGAACCGTTTAAGTTATCAGTAGGTACCTTTCTAGTCTATAGACTTAGTAATATTGTAATAAGAGATTAATACAATGAATGAATAAAAAAAATTAAACCATTATGAAAAGGATAAAATTATCTTAATTTAATCAGAGAGAGAATTTGAATAAACCATGTACAGATAGATCAACCAACTTTAATGTACTATAGTAAGTGAATGCCACATTTCTATTTGCCGCAATATACTCCTTCACCCTAAAGGTTCAGCAAAACCACGATTTAAAAATCAGAAAAACTTAACGAAAAGAGTAACAGCGTAATAATTTCACAAATCGCAGTTAAAAATTATTTTCCCATATTAGAAATGTCGAGGTAACCAGACCAAATTAGGAATAGGGTGAAACAGGTAAAATGCAGAACACTAACTAACCTCGACCTCTTACAACAGAAACAATAGGTCTCTACTAAACAGCAGTTTTAAAACACTTAAAGTAATAAATTATAGCATGCGTTGCACTTCTTTTACTATGAAACATTTTAATGTAAATGTCATTGTTTTACAAACTTTCAATCAAATATTAAAGACCGCAATTTACCTGTGCGACCCTATAAACCAGCAGAATAAATACAAATTTTTATTTTTAGAAATGTGAATTGTTAAAAATTACATCACTACGGATAAATTTCTCTAGACTGTACTTACCTTTAGGTTATTTAATGGTTCACTTTATATTACTCTAGTCTATTTATCACAAGTACACTGATAAACATATACTATAAGCGGGCCATTCACGATCAGTTTTTCCTGAAGGAATTCCTTCAAGCCTAGCAAAACTGATCGTGAATGGGGGTATTTTAGGTTTGTCAGTTCGACTGTCAGTTGGCCTGATGAGATCAAAAGATGCTTGATTTTTAAGGCGGGGCTTAAGCACACTGAAGGATAAACTGATCGTGAATGGAGAGCGCATGAGGTCTGTGATCAGTGTTAGCCGCGTGCTGAGAGTGTGTGCACATATTAAATTAAGCGTTTAATCTTTAACATGGCAGAAGATAGAATGTTTTGGGGCGAATTTTTTGCCTTGTATAAAGAACATCCATGCCTGTGGCAGATTAAGTCACAAAATTATTTAAATAAATATAAGAAAATTGAAGCTTATAAAAAATTAGCAGTAAAACTTCAAGAAAAAAATCCTGATGCTACTCCAGACCTATTAAAGAAGAAAATAAACATCTACAGAAGTAATTTCCGAAAAGAAAGAAAAAAAGTTAATGATTCTATGCGGTCTGGATCTGGGGCGGATGACGTGTATACGCCATCTTGGATTTTTTATGAGGACTTAATTTTTTTAAAAGATCAAGAAGCTATTAAAAGCTCCACTTCAAATTTAGAGCCAAATAAGGTAAGAAAAATGCAGTTGGTTTTAAAGGATTTAATAGTTTTTAGCAATCATTTCTTCCTGAAAACATAATGCTCCTTCATTGCAAAAAAAGTTTCTAAAAACTTCCCTAGAATTCAGACTAGCTTGTGATGCATGTCTATCGTGACCTCTATCTAAACTGAAAAGAGACACAGCATCATCATCATTTTCAGCATTTAAATCAGTATATGATTCTTTCTTAGTCCTACGCAAAAAATTATGCAGAACACAACATGCCATCACAATCTTTTCGCAATTTGCATATTCCACATTTAATGAGCTACGGAAAATCCTAAATCTGGTTGGCAAGATGCCGAATGCATTTTCTACGACGTTTCGAGCACGAGATAGTCTATAATTGAATATTTTTCTCTCGTGATTCAACTCTCTTGCGCTGAAAGGTTTTAAAAAATCATTTCTAAGAACAAACGCCTCATCTCCTATGTAAACAAAAGGTAATTCATACGCTGAATTATTGCGAACACGAGGTAAAGGAATATTCAGATTATTGTTAACTAGCTTATCATAGAATCTTGTTTCTTTCAACACTCCACCGTCAGAAATTCTGCCATTTATTCCAAAATCACACATTACAAATTCGTAATCTGCATTAACAATCGCCATTAACACCATGCTATCAAATCCTTTATAATTTCTGAAATATGCACCATCACTTGATTTTGATGTAATCTTGACGTGTTTTCCGTCGACAGCTCCCAAACAATTTGGAAACTGCCATCTGTTGTCAAAACTCTCAGCGATTTTGAGCCATTCTTCTTGTGTTGTAGGAAACTGAAAAAAGTCAATATTAGAATTTTTATGATATGATATAATAATGTTCTATGATATGATATAATATGATATGATGATATAACGTTTTAATATGGTATTATTTTTGGCAGGATTGTGACATTACTGCAGAGGAAGATTGTGAATCGATAAGCGTTGCATCAACAAGCAACCCGTACACAGAGTAATTCTCCAAGCCCTCTACCGCCATCTACCATCAAGAAAAGGAAAATGACAACTCCTTCAAATGCTATGGAAAAACTTGTCACGGTGATAGGCGACAGAATTCAAAATACTCCTGTAGAGGACCAGTACGACCATTTTGGAAAGAATTTGGCTGTTAAACTGAGAAATATTTCTACGATGCAAAGGATCTACGCCGAAAAATTAATAAACGATGTAATGTTTGCTGCGGAACTAGATCAGCTTAATTCTACAAGTGTTTTTAATACAAGTCACGTAAATATTGTAATGCCTACTACAATGGAACCCAGCATGTCTACCCCAAATCCAAATTCTCAAACTCCACATAGCTTAGCAGGATATTTTTCAAACTTTACTTCTCTTTGACTTTACTTCTTAATTTCTCATGATAATATTAATTAATGTTATTTTTCCAAAGTTTATGTAATGTTAATAGTTGATTCCTTTAAATTCATGACAATATGGATTAATATTTTTTCAAACTTTAATTTTCTTACATTTTTGCAAATCATAAATGTATATGGATATGAAACTTTATTTCCTTACTTTCATGTAGGATACGAATCGCATCATCGGTCGGTTCCGCAATTTCGGTCATATAAGAAAAAACGATCAAATAGTAATAGTTATTTATTTTTTATTTTAATTGTATCCATGATACCTGCAGGTATCATGGATACCAATTAAAAATAAATAACCATTATTAGGTATATCGCTTTTTTCTTATGTGAGATAAAATGTGGAACCGACCGATGATGCGAATCTTACCCTACCTATCATTGTCATTCAAACTGTACTTTGTATTAATTGTATTCGTACAATAAAATGGATATAAAATTTACATGTTTTTTTGCTTACCTTCATGTAATCCTTCATTAATGTGTCAATAATGGCACTGCATGTCTCTGGGATAATTTTGCCAAGCCGTTGTGGGGAAATTCTTGTAGGGAACTTTAAATCTTCATAGGATTGTCCGGTCGCTAAGAATCTGAGAGTTGCTGATAATCTTTGATGAGGCGATATTGCTCCCCTCATATTAGTATCCTGCCTTTCAATATACGGAGTAACACAGGAAAGTAAGTGATCATAGGTTTTCTCGTCCATTCTTAAATAATTAAGCCAGTCCTGTGGTTCAAATCTAAGGTCCTCCATCAAAGATATGTGTGATTTTGAATCCCTTTGCTTTAGCCAATCCTTACACCATTTCGACTTAGTCTTTTTTGGTTTCTTAAAAGAAGAATGCGCAGCAACAAGCCCTAATCCAATCAACAATAACTCATTATCAATAATAGAGGAGGCCATTTCTATGTTATGAATACCACTGTAGTTTATCCTGCACTGATGGACGCACTGATCGTCAGTGGACGTCCTTGTTCTGTGACTGAAGGAATTCCTTCAGGAAAAACTGATCGTGAATGGCCCGCTATAGGATTATCAGACACCTCCTGACTTCACTATGTGACATGTGCGGATACAACGAGTAAGTGTGCTTCTCACCTGCCTGACTTTAATTTCAATTGATTCCAGTCATCTGGACTTGCCGTGCTATGTTTCTGGCATGAAATTTTAGCACGAATTTTTATAATGGAAACAAAAATGGGTTGGAAGATTTTTTTCGCCTGTTTTAGTTGCTCAGAGGATATAAAACCACCTCATATACCCTTACATACCCTCCAATCAAAAGAAATCTCTTCAAATTCAGAATAAATTTATTTTATTTGAGAAAACAAAATTTATGTGCCTAATATTAGCACCCCGTAGCACAGCACAGATCACGGACATGGGTATTTTCGAGCTATTCTTTATTCTCAGCTTCGCGTTTGAACACAGCAATACGGTGATAGGACTAGATAGATTTTTAAATGGTATTGTACTATTCAATCGCCGCACATTTTAATTTTGTATATATAATAATATAATCATTGAAATTAATTATAAGTACATAGATAATTGTATCTACATATGTACTGGTAATATTGGATTACAAGTGTTTTCATTTAAAGGATAGATTCATAAGTTTGGAAATATGTATATTCGAAATTAATTGATTAATTTCAGACACAGACAGGACATGCCTATTTTCGAGCTTTCTTTATTCGTATCTTCGTGAATGGGGTCAGAAATCGCTTGTTTGCGAGAACAGTGTCATAACTTCAAAAAAGCTGTTTTTCAGGAGAGGCATATTAGTACATGTAATGTACGTACAATTAATGGTAAATCGTTAGGACATTTAGCCTCTCTAGTGGTACATTTTAAAGTTTCAATGATGATTTTTCTCTCAAAATGATCAGCATTTTATGATTTATATGTCTATATGGATAACTCTAAAATACATGTTTTTGTGTTTATGACGTTGTTGCTGCAAACCAGCGAAATATGATGATTGACTGTAATTACACTATATAAAGTTAAATTGTACCGTATTATTTAATGGATAAATTTTTGAATTATGATTCAGATTATCATTCTTAATATCAGTTGCCAATTAAATTATTGTATCTACTTATGTATTGGTAATATTGGATTCGAATTTATGTTCAAAAAATGTTTCAAAGACTAAAATTACGGCAATTTTTTACAATTTTTAAATTATAATAAATCAAAACTTAAAATAGAAGCTAAATTACCGTTCATCAATGCTACAAGAATTGATTCATAGCCCGTTTTCTGGATTTTTCTTTTTCACGCCAAATTTATTTTTTGCCTCCTATTCTACTCGGGAGTCTCTTGTATCTAATTTATTTTTATAACTAGTGTACTTACCCGTTAAAAATAACGTGTTCTCAATTGCATCACTATAATATTTGTGTAATTTAACTTTCAACACTTCGGTCCGTGCCCTCAGATTTAAATGAAGTTATTAATTGAATAAAGATGATAATATTATAATTGTGTCATAGACATAAGGTCACAGAGTATATAAATTTTATGACAGATGCTCCAAACAGTTCTTTTTAAACTTAAACTGTAGCTTTTTAATAATTTCTAATTCAGTTATAATAATTATCATTTATCGTACTCATATAAAATTTGGTATTCATGCTACCACTTGTTAACATATTTAGTCTAATTTCTGAATATTATTCAAAGCGTGACAAACCACAGACAGACAGACAGATAAAGATAAGGAAACTATTTATGGGGGGTGATTTCAGAGACATGTATTTTTTATACGAATGCGATGTACAATTCCTTGATAATCATTAAACAATTAACTTTTGTTAACTTGCACTAATAGCAATAGTGCCGTCGTGTATTTATTAATTTTTATCCTGTCCGTATACTTCAATATCGAGTGTACTTCTGCTTGACGAGTATTGAAAAATTCAGAGTCTGCTATTGCTCTATGGATATTAAAATTAATATTAAGATTATAACTATGATACGCAACCGAATATATTTATCCGATTTTCAAATTCTTAAATTTTCCATTCAATTTCATGTATTTTATCTTTAGAAATATTGGCTGAAATCAGTGTATGCAAAATTAAAGTTACAAATTAATTATATAATTAAGTTATGAAATAATATATACAGTGGGTTACATAAGTATTCACTACATTGATTTTTTTTTCTATTTCTCAAAAAGTGTGCGGTCGATATGATTGAAATTTGGACTGAATATTTAAATAGTTATTATCTACAAAATATATAAAGGATATGGATAAACATTCAGTCAAAACAATTTTATCAACAAAAAACAAAATTACCCATATGCAAAAGTATTCAACACATTTACTAATATTTTGTACAATAGCCTTTATTCTCCAGTATAGCATCCAAACGTTTTCCGTAGTAACTCACAAGTTTCTTACAAGCACTTGCTGGTATTTTGGTCCATTCTTCTTTACAAATTTTCCTCAATTACGTGATATTCTTCGGATCCCTTGAGTGCACCCTCAACTTCAACATTCTCTATAAGTTCTCAATTGGATTGAGGTCGGGAGACTGACTAGGCCAATCTAAAACACTGACATCATAATCCTCAAACCATTTCTTTGCTAATTTGATTTGTGTTTCGGGTTATTATCTTGTTGAAACACAAAATTGCGATCTAGTCCCAAATCATTTGCACTTTTGAGAAGATGTGTGGACAAAATGTTAGTGTATTTTGCTGCATTCATCCTGTCTTCTATAATTTCTATTCCTCCAACACCATCTGCAGAAAAACAGTCCCAAATCATAATATTACCTCCACCAAATTTTACTGTGGGAATTGTATTTGAAGATTGAAATTCCGTATTTTTCCCCTCAATACTCGGGTGCACATGTTTCTCCCGAAAAGTTCGATTTTAGTTTCGTCAGACCAAATTACTTGGTTCCAGAAATTTTCTGACTCTCGCTGATACTTCCTAACATACTTAAGGCGATCTCTTACATGTTTGCTTTCAACAATGGAGTTTTTCTTGGTGAGCGAGATTCCAGACCAGCACGATTTAATGACCTCTTTACAGTAACCTTGCTTACCTCAATGCCAGATTCTTGTAACGCCTTCTGAATTTCAGACCGAGTAAGAAAAAGGATTTTTCTTCACCATACGTGCCACATAGCGATGATTACAATCATTTAGTTTACGTGGTCGACCGCTCCTCGCCATGTTTTTATCAACACCACCTGTAGCTTTCAATTTTCTGAAGATTGAACCAACTGTAGATACCGCAATATTCAATTGAGAGGCAATTTTTCGGTATCCTTGTCCACTTTTGTGTCCATCTATGATTTTTTGACGAATATCATTTGAAAGTTCCCTTGTTTTAGCCATTTTAATCAGTTTTAACCAGAGCACGCTATACTCAATGGCGGATGCTGTTATCAACTGACCTTTGATGAGCCGGAAGCATCGTGCTTGCTTCTGATTGGTTGTAGTATTGCACCATGTCAATATGACAAGAAAGCAAGATGAAATAACAGCTGTAAAATTAAAATTTGACTATGTGTTGAATACTTTTGCATATGGGTAATTTTGTTTTTTGTTGATAAAAATTGTTTTGACTGAAAATTTATCCATATCCTTTATATGTTTTGTAGATAATAACTATTTAAATATTCAGTCCAAATTTCCATCAAATCGATCGCATACTTTTTTAGAAAAAAAAAATCAATGTATTGAATACTTATGTAACCCACTGTATATATATTTTTAATTGATCAATAGCATTATATACAAGCTATTTTAATATAGCAACTCAAAAGTATTGATAACTAAAATTCAACTATGGTATTTACTATCACAACGAGCCAATATAAGTGATGCCACGTGTTTCACACTAATCAGTATCATATTGTTATTGGTTGTTCAAGCTACTCCAATTGATAATGACTAGTAGGAATAGCCAAACGTGTAGATGGGTATTTACTCTAAATAATTACGACTGTGAGGTCAGTTACAAAGATCATTTTAGTAATGCTGACTTTAGGATTAAGCGTGTGGTTTGGGGGTATGAAATTTCGAATCAAAATAATACTCCCCATATCCAAGGATACATGGAGTTTCAAAGGAGTATGAGATTCACAAATTGTAAACGTATCCTTCCAAATGCATATTGGGATGCAGCCAGGTCTTCATCTCTTAATAATTATAAGTACTGTATTAAAGGAGGGAATTTTGAAACTCTTGGTGACTTTTCCCGGGAAGAACTCGGACAGGAACCAAATCAGAAAATTTCTAATGTAGCAATCATCAAGGGTTTGCTTGTGTATGAGTTTGTATCTCAAATTAAGATATCTCCCCAGTATGCAGAGAAGTATATTTACTTCGATAGAATTTCTTTATTTCTTCGAGAGCTTCAGCTTGAACATGATATGTACAATCAATGGAAAGAAAGGAAACTGTATATCTGGCAATGCTCTGTTCTGCAGAAAATTATGAGTCAGAATAATCGTGAAGTACTTTGGGTTACGGATACTACAGGTAATAGAGGTAAAAGCTATTTGTGTAAGTACCTTTGTATTCTCTACGGCTTCCAATATTTTGATGGGATGGTTGGAGGAAGAGATGCTGTGCCGATGATCAGAGATGGCGTGAAAGGCTTTTGTTTTGATATAAATAGAGCAAACCTTCCTAAATTTGATTATGGTCTTTTGGAGAATCTCAAAACTGGCATGTGCGTCTCGGGTAAATACAGAGGGAAGATGAGGAAGTTTGAACCTCTTCCCGTCATTGTATTCAGCAATGGGTATCCAAAAATGGAAATGCTATCCCTGGACCGGTGGAATATAATCACACTTGGTGAAAATGAATATGCTTCAGTCGATACAGATAATAGCCCGGTGGTGTCCCCTTCAACAACATTTCCATTCGTAAAGTTGATGCCTCTTCCTAATTTTGATGAAAACTTCAATTTAAGGGATTTCTTGGCCGATGTTCAGGCTGCCGGTATACAACTACCTGATGCTAGGCCGACTGGATTTTCACAAGTAAGAATAACCATTTTATATAATGTAACAACTTATATACAGTAATATTTGTATCATCTGTCACTTCACTACTGTCTGTCAGTTCCGGTATTATTAAATTTATAAACTGTATAACAGAGAGTGAGAATATTAATTTTAGTTTTAATTTATACTTTGAAAATATTATTCGACAGACACTGTTTGTTGTACAGTTTTTTGATGAATTTAGAAATAGCAGGACTATCCGACAATTGTGAAGTGACCAGTTATTAAAATTTTGTCAATCTTTTAATTAGGTAGTATAAATAAGAAATGACGACAGCACTTCATATAAGCAAAGTACCCCAGTTAAAATTCGGTGCAGGATAGGGGCAGCGGGTGGGGCGCGCAGGGCCGGCATCATGGCAGGCAGAAGGCCGCGATAGGGCCGCGACAGAGCATTTTTGTCCGCTTTTGGGGACCTCATTCTACGTCCCCCCACTGCACTGAACTACACTGGGGCGCTACCCTAAACTGCAGACACGCGCGTCCTAACTACTAATGCGCGACCGCGTAGCGTCCGTGGCCACGCGTGAAATACTAGAGAAAAATACCCTCATGGCAGATATTGACTGCGCCAATACTGCGCTGAATATGAACGCACATATTCATACTATAAAATATGACGCGTTTAACGCATATATACTTCATATTATGAATGTGACGTTATTCGGCAGCATTATTCCAGTCAATATCTACCATGAGGGTAAAAAATGATCATGATGTCTAAATAGCTATTTGAATTAATGTGATTGACGTTTCAAGTTAGGGAAAAATTTATTTAGTAGGGGTTAAATGTCTTTTTTTAGAAAAAAAGGCCATATCGTTTAGCTACATCAAAAGGAAATTAAATAGAAGGGACTGGAAGAATCAGTCAGAAAGAAAAGTGGCTCTATAAACAATGTCACCTGCCACCAGTCAGTGACAATACTAATGAATGGAAAAAAAAGCTTCTCTGTGAATGCTGCCACTTACCAAGGATTGTGACGAAAAGAGTCGCAAGCACCTGTGGCGATGGTGGATGGAAGAAGGAGATGATGGGAAATGAAGACTTCCTAATACAAAAATCTAAGACCTCGCAGTTGATGAATATAACTTTGCGCTATTCTCTAAAACTGCAAGTAGCATTAAAAAAATAAACATTCCAAATTTACTACAACAGTTCAGGGCTGAAGGGACACCATCTTCTTTTCCATTTACGATATAATAGACTGTAAAGAGTAGTGGTGAGGTTATAAAAGTGAAGTAGATAGCTTTAAATTCATTTATTGGTAAGCAAACTAAAGCTATACATTGTAAATCTTACTTATATATTTTTCCTGTCTAACTGATTGTCAAAGTTTGTAAAATGAGTACCACTTGTTACTAATAATAAAAAATGTAACCATACTTACAAATATAAATTGGGATAAGAGTAAGAGATTAGGTCGCCAACTTTGATAACGCGTTCCTCGGGGGTGTAGGTGACGTCATAAGCACCCCCCCCCCCCCGATTACGAGCCCTCTGTTTTTTAATCCTTATTTATTTACCTATATTATTTAATCCCCCTGACTCCCCTGCCAGGTCATTAATCAATCATTAAGTGTGCAGTACAACAAACTAGTGAAACTACATTAGCAACTCTCAGTTATTTCTATCTAAGTACATAGTTCTTCATTTGTTTAACTATGTGAATAAGNTTATTTAATCCCCCTGACCCCCCTGCCAGGTCATTAATCAATCATTAAGTGTGCAGTACAACAAACTAGTGAAACTACATTAGCAACTCTCAGTTATTTCTATCCAAGTACATAGTTCTTCATTTGTTTAACTATGTAAATAAGGATTAAACAACAGGGAGGGGGGGGGGGGGGCTCGTGATCAGGGGGGCTCATGACCGTGCTTAGGTGTGGGAGCGTATGCCCCTTCCTCAATGTCCATCCCAATCGCCAGAATTCTATAGAGGCTCATGACCGTGCTCAGGTGTGGGAGCGTATGCCCCTTCCTCTATGTCCATCCCAATCGCCAGAATTCTATAGGGATATTCCAATGGTTTTATGAACTGGTTTGAAATCGGGTCCGGACAGTGTTTCTGAAAATTGAAACGAACATTATAAACAATTCACTGAATAATTACATTTCGTGCTTATAATAGTAAATTTATGTTCAACTAGACAGCTGATATTGCTGTAATTAATCAACAGATGAATAATAATACACACTTCAAAACTAACTAGGCACACCGTAGTTCAAAACTATGCACACTGTAGTTCAAAACTAGGCACATTGTAGTTCAAAACTAGGCACACTGTAGTTCAAAACTAGGCACACTGTAGTTCAAAACTAGGCACACTGTTGTTCAAAACTAGGCACACTGTAGTTCAAAACTAGGCACACTGTAGTTCAAAACTAGCACACTGTAGTTCAAAACTAGGCACACTGTAGTTCAAAACTAGGCACACTGTAGTTCAAAACTAGGCACACTGTAGTTCAAAACTAGGCACACTGTAGTTCAAAACTAGGTACACTGTAGTTCAAAACTAGGTACACTGTAGTTCAAAACTAGGTACACTGTAGTTCAAAACTAGGTACACTGTAGTTCAAAACTAGGTACACTGTAGTTCAAAACTAGGTACACTGTAGTTCAAAACTAGGTACACTGTAGTTCAAAACTAGGTACCACTGTAGTTCAAAACTAGGTACACTTTAGCTAATTGCAATAACAAAAATAATATAACAAATGAAATTTATAGCATTACACTGAGCAAGTAACACTTGTGAATATCATACTTTAAAAAAACTGGTATTGGACTTGGTACTGGTATCATTTAACAATATGGTATCGGTGCATCTCTAGTAAATTCCATTGTGTCAATTATTTTATTTAAGATTGAAAAGAGAGCTGAACTTACCCAATACTTCATATTGAATAGCATCATGTCCTCTTCATCATCTAAAGACATGGTAAAGTTTGAACTGAATATCCTTGATTGTTTGATACATACAAAATTTCTTAAACTAGTTTCCTTTTGGAATGTGTTGAATAATTATAATCCTGAAAAGAAAAACAAAAGTTTTGACATATATAACAAACAAATTCATGAACATATATAAAAATAGCCTAATTAGTAACAATATCCAGCGGGAGGAATACAGATTATCATAAACAAACTCACAATTTGAGTTAGCTATGTATAATTTTTTAATAATGATCACACTGTATAAATATGAAAATTAACACAAGAACATAGGTAGATAATTGATAGAACACCAGTTATCTAAATAAATAGGAGTGATATTAGCCACTTCCATACTATGCAAATTTCTATTTAATGTCCTAAACATTATTAATTCAAATATCTATCAAAGTTTCTTGGATTATCTGACCATTTGAGATACTTTGTAAAATATCTCATTGGTCAAAGGACTCAAAACAATGACACTGGTGAATGAGCAAGGATTTTGACTCTGAATAATATAGTATATAATAACCACCCAGCACCATCTTTTTAAGTATGGCCATCATGATCAAATAACGGAACCATCTCTGAACTATGACTTAAGCACTATTTTTCTACTCAATGCATTAGTTTAAGTTGTAACAGGAGAGTGCACTTAAAATTCTACACATGTTGCTAATAGAAGAATAGACGAGATAATTAAATAGGGGTGTAACCAGTGTGAAAAAAAAGTGTCTTGTGTACCTTGCGTCAAAAGAAAGTCACCTCCTGCGTCAAAAGAAAGTCACCTCCTGCGTCAAAAGAAAGTCACCTCCTGCGTCCATGGGAACATGGGAATTAATTCAAAATTTTAAGCCAATTAGACATATCTGAATTTTGACCTCTTGAAATTTAAGCCAATTAATTGGCTTTAACTGACATACTCTGTAACCCAGTCTGCAAAAGATGCATGAAGTTGTGAAATTTATCCGGTGACTATTATGGCCTTGAAATTAGTGTCCTGAATTATCTGGCGACAATTAGTGTTTTGAGATTTCTGGCCATTTTAGAGAGAAATTTAAAAATCTTTTGGAAAGAATTGCTCCAAAAATTGAATATTTGAAGACTGATTGTGCATGTTTTGCAGACTGGTTTGTAACATGGAAGAAAAGTGACCTCCGACAAAGAAAAGCGACCTCCGTCACAGATAAGCGACCTCCGTCACAGATAAGCGACCTCCGTCACAGATAAGCGACCTCCGTCACAGATAAGCGACCTCCGTCACAGATAAGCGACCTCCGTCACAGATAAGCGACCTCCGTCACAGATAAGCGACCTCCGTCACAGATAAGCGACCTCCGTCACAGATAAGCGACCTCCGTCACAGATAAGCGACCTCCGTCACAGATAAGCGACCTCCGTCACAGATAAGCGACCTCCGTCACAGATAAGCGACCTCCGTCACAGATAAGTGACCTCCGTCACAGATAAGCGACCTCCGTCACAGATAAGCGACCTCCGTCACAGATAAGCGACCTCCGTCACAGATAAGCGACCTCCGTCACAGATAAGCGACCTCCGTCAAAGAAAAGCAACCTCCGTCAAAGAAAAGCGACCTCCGTCAAAGAAAAGCGACCTCCGTCAAAGAAAAGCGACCTCCGTCAAAGAAAAGTGACCTCCATCAAAGAAAAGCGACCTCCATCGAAGAAAAGCGACCTCCATCGAAGAAAAACGACCTCCATCAAAGAAAAGCGACCTCCGTCAAAGAAAAGCGACCTCCGTCAAAGAAAAGCGACCTCCGTCAAAGAAAAGCGACCTCCGTCAAAGAAAAGCGACCTCCGTCAAAGAAAAGCGACCTCCGTCAAAGAAAAGCGACCTCCGTCAAAGAAAAGCGACCTCCATCAAAGAAAAGCGACCTCCATCAAAGAAAAGAGACCTCCATCAAAGAAAAGAGACCTCCGTCAAAGAAAAGAGACCTCCGTCAAAGAAAAGCGACATCCGTCAAAGAAAAGCGACCTCCGTCAAAGAAAAGCGACCTCCGTCAAAGAAAAGCGACCTCCGTCAAAGAAAAGCGACCTCCGTCAAAGAAAAGCGACCTCCGTCAAAGAAAAGCGACCTCCGTCAAAGAAAAGCGACCTCCGTCAAAGAAAAGAGACCTCCATCAAAGAAAAGAGACCTCCATCAAAGAAAAGCGACCTCCGTCAAAGAAAAGCGACCTCCGTCAAAGAAAAGCGACCTCCGTCAAAGAAAAGCGACCTCCGTCAAAGAAAAGCGACCTCCGTCAAAGAAAAGCGACCTCCGTCAAAGAAAAGCGACCTCCGTCAAAGAAAAGCGACCTCCGTCAAAGAAAGGCGACCTCCGTCAAAGAAAAGCGACCTCCGTCAAAGAAAAGCGACCTCCGTCAAAGAAAGGCGACCTCCGTCAAAGAAAAGCGACCTCCGTCAAAGAAAAGCGACCTCCGTCAAAGAAAAGCGACCTCCGTCAATCAAAGAAAGGTTTCTAGTGAAAGTAACCTAATTTTACTGCTCCATTTATCTAAATTTTAAAACTATGTTGACTCTCTAAATATAGCTAGTGCCAAAATTTACATGAGAATAGGTACCTATATATATTGAAACTGTCAAAATGCATCTTATATAATCTGAATAATCATCATGCCATGTTCAAGAGACTGGCAGATTGTTAGCCAATTTCAAGCCAAAATTTAAAGATTCTGAGACATGTCAATTTTGGCTCATTTCTTAAAATTTTAGGCCAAATTAACATGGGAACATAGAAATTAAATTAAATCAAAACATTAAGCCCAGACTGTAGGAATTGGTAAACTGTTCTCCAAAAAATCTTCTGTTTTGGCTTCTGTTCTCAGTCAAATTAATGCAAATATAGGAGAAAACTAAGGACTGTTCAGACTGTTATTACAGAAAATGTTAAAAATGTCCCATATTCTGTAGACTGGCATTAAGCCAATTAGACATCTGAGTTTTGACCTTTACAAATGTAACTTATTATGTAAGGCTGAGGGTCAATCAATTGGCATCAACAGATTAACTGGCATATTTTGTATACAATAATACAGAGATCTCTTTTAATAATCGAAGTAAAAGTCAGGTAAATAGATATAGCTTGTATGGGAACTAGCCAGTCTGCAGAATATATGACATTTTTAACATTTTCTGTGCAAACAATCAATAATTTCCTCCTACATTTACATGCATTTTACTGAGAACATGAACATAAGTCAAAATGTAGGATATCTTGGAGAACACTTTACCAGTTCCTGCATTCTGGATAGATCTGAGATCATAGGTAGGAATGAATTCAAAACTATTTTAGAAAATTCAATATACCTAGTAGTCAGTCAAGACTCTAGCGACTGCGAATATCTATCTCTCTGACTCAATTAATGTCCCAGTCTGTATTTTGTGGTAATTTTCACCGACATGTCGGTGGAATTTTTTGTCCTTTGAAAATAGTATTCTGGCAAAGTCTGTGGATTTTTATAGCCATTTATTCCAATAATCCTATGTTACCATTAATTTTTGGTGGATAAGTTAGAAAAAAGTTGCTGGATCAGCCAAATTAATAGAAATTTATAGTCTAGTGGATTTTTTCAACTTTTAAAAAGTCAAGTGGAATTTTGTGCCCCAAATACAGACTGGTATAATGCCCAGACAGTATTTCATGATAAATTTCATCCACTTGTCAGTGGAATTTTTCCCCTTCGAAAATAATATTATACTAGGAGTAAAGTCTGTGGATTTTAGCTATTTATTCCTATGTTAGTATAACTATAATGTTACCAACTTACCATTATTTTTTTTATTTTTGGTGGCTAGGTAAATAAAAAAAATGTTGGTGGCTCATTCGAATAGCTATCTTAGTATCTATCATGAAATAGGTAGGTATGTATTTTTCTTTCAGCTTTTTGGAAAAGTAATTGGAATTTTGTAAACCAAATACAGACTGGTTGTGGATTCACATCATTCAGGTAGGTAGGTACCATCAGGCATCAGTCATAAATTTGAAACAACAAATATCAAATTCACTACATTTCTACATATAGGTACCTATCATTAGAACGTATGGTGGGTGCGCCGTGATCTGGTGCGCCGCTCATCTTTTAGATACGTTTCAATATAGGCTATACTGGCGACTTTGTTCACAGTGCACACTTTGAAACATGGCTAAGGTATATAGCTATCAGAATGTGTGGACGAGTGGACCATTTAAAATAGAAGCCAACTAATTTGCTTAACTGACATCGGTAGTACTCTATAACTAATAACTTGAGTCGCCTGTTGGCTGTGGGTAGCTAGTACATAGATATGTCACAGTGGGAGTAACTTGGACATAGGCTACTTGGAGTACAAGTTACAGTGCATTTCCTGATACCTATGTGCTAGTACATTATACATAGCTAGCTGAAAAATCATTTATTGTCAGATAGATAACTGGTGTCATGAGTAGCCTAGTAGGCACCTAGTTAGGTAAGACCGTAGGTAGTGAATTTCAAAACCCAAAAAAGTGCAAATTAGCTATAGGCTATATTATATAATATATAACCTAGCATAGCTATTTTTTTTTCAATAGGATACAATAACCACTGAACTCTTAAATACTATACACATGATAGATACACAATTCCACTTTCACCAATAAATTAATAACTTAAAACAATAATTCACCACAGAACCTTATTTTAAACTAGAAACTATTCAAAATACGGCAGGTTCAATGGTTCTCAATAAAAAAATCCGATATTTTTCTTTAGAACGTACAGAATAATTGTTCTATATATTTCGTTTTGCAACCCTGTTTTTAATATTTTCAGCATGGAAATGATTTTATCTTTAAATAATTATTAAGAATGACCGATTTTTTCAATAATGATTTCGTGTTATTTGGTATTCTTGTATTCCAATATACCTATTTAAATGGCGCGGATGAAGAACAAATACATGATTAATGTTATAATAATATTAGTATATAATTTTAACTGGTTAGTTATTGCAATTATTTCACTTATAATATTGAATCGTTGTTAGATGAACCAAATTAATTTTCTGTACTAACTATATATATGCAGTATATTGTATGCATTATATACAATATATACATTTGGGAGTAAACTTATTAAACTAAGGCCAATGTCAGCTTGTTTATAAGAATGTCATTATATATTCCATATACCTATGATATATTTTATATATTCTCACATGCCAAAAGTTTAATTCGACAAATAATAACCTACATCAGGGTAAATAATTACCTATATCTTATAAATTGAAAACATTATATGCAATTGTAGTTTAGTAGGTATGCTTATAATTTATCTTTATAAATCATTTTATCTATAATCAAGCATCAGCACTTTGATATTCATGAAAATTATTTAAGAATGTCTCCTGTAACTACGATTCTCAGTCATATGTACGCATGGAAGTACTATTAGAACCTACATGATCGATGTGTGAGTCTGATGAGAGCTGTTTCAGTTCATTCAGTGAGAAGATACAGAAAAACTGTATTCTGATAAAGCCTGATATCAACATTGTCAGACTTCACTATTGCTTTGATCTTCTATGAGTGTTACTTTAAAAAAATTTAGTGGTTCACTCTGACAAATGAGAAATATAAAAACGCATACAATTTACTCAATGATATCCGTGGTTAAATAAATATTAGGTAACAATAGATTTAATATAAAACTGAATGAGCCAAACCATAGCTGAGTACCAAGAACAATAGTGATTAATGTTTATTTTATATTAGAGGTTTTTATATTAGAAATTATTATTATATTATTATTATTATATTAGAGAGGTTTGGACTATTATTAATAAATTAATTAAACCTAATGCTAATTCTAATAGTTATCTGGCTGAACTATCAATTAATGGTAGCATTGTAAGAAATCCAGAGACAATAGCAAACGAAATGAACAAGCACTTCACTTCTGTCGGTGAAAACATTTTCAGTTCATTCGGTTCGGATGCAGATGGTGGTTATCTGCAATATTTGACTGGTAATTATCTAAATTCATTTTTCTTCAATCCAACAAATAGCTATGAAATCAGCGAAATTATTTCTTCATTTAAGAACAAACCTTGTAATATGGATACAATGCCTGTTAAAATTGTGAAAAGGCTCAGTCCTATACTATCTCCGGTACTTTCGAATTTAATTAATAGATCTATATCTTTAGGAGTGTTTCCAGATAGATTGAAGATTGCGCGTGTTGTACCCATTCATAAGGGAGGCAATTGCAGTGAACCTTCTAATTATCGACCTATTTCAATTTTGAGTGTATTCTCCAAAATATACGAAAAAGTAGCTTATCGTCAAATTTATAACTACCTTAATATGAAAGATATACTAAATTCAAATCAATTTGGATTCCAATCTAATAAGAGTACACTGCACGCAATTCTGAATTTATTGACTTTTGCATACGATGAGTTGGACAGCGGTAATCTCGTGTTCTTTATGTTTTTGGACTTTAGGAAAGCCTTTGATAGCATTATCTCACGAAATATTGCTTACCAAGATGAATCATTACGGAATTCGTGGTCTTGCTAATGACTGGTTCAGATCTTACCTAACAGGCCGGAATCAAATTACCGTGGTAAATGGTGTGTCTTCTGAGAGTCGTGATATTAAGTGTGGTGTACCTCAAGGTAGCAATTTGGGCCCCCTCTTGTTCTTGGTATTCATTAATGATTTCTCTAATTGTTCGGGTTATTTCAAATTTAACCTTTTTGCTGACGACTCCGCAATATCTTGTGCTATACCACGATCATCCCTTTCTAGCAGCCACACTGTAATTAACTCCCACTTGTCCTCAATATCTGACTGGCTAATCGCTAATAGAATTCAATTGAATGTTGAGAAAACTAAGTACATGGTGCTTTCATATAGAGGCAAACACCAGTTGTCCCCTATCAGGATTTCAGGAAGTCTGGTAGAGCAGGTTGACTCTTTTAAATATCTGGGAGTTTATTTGGATGAAAATTTGAGTTTTCGTCAACACATCAATAGTTTATCTACTAAAATATCTAAATCCTTGGGTATTCTGTATAGAGTCAGTAGCTGCGTTCCAGCCAATATCTTGAAAATGCTCTATTATTCTATAATTTATCCCTATTTTGACTATTGCATTCCTGTCTGGGGAAATTGTGCTGGGTATTTAATAAACGATATATTTCTTATTCAAAAGAGAGCAGTCCGGTGTGTAACGAAAAGTCATTACTTAGCCCATACAGATGGAATATTTCAGGATCTGGGGATGTTGACTGTAGGAGATATGTACACACTTAAAGTAGGGCAATACGTCTATAATACTCTGATGTATCCCAATTTTGACCCAGCTCTTTTTAACTATCTCTCTGTTAATTCTAATATTCATAATTACTCGACTCGTGGTTCATCCAACATTTTGCTACCACTGTTCAGATGTGAGAAAAGCAAGTCCTCAATTATCTATGCTGCACCTAAAATTTGGAATTCACTCGATGAAAACATTAAATCTTCATCTTCCGTTGCTAAATTTAAGATTAGTTTGAAACGTAAATTGTTAGGTTATTGAATAGCGTTTGTTTCTTCTCAGTTATTAGATCTCAATGAACTTTTTTGCAGTTGTATTTATTTAGGCTATTTTAAGTAGGTAGGCTGGTAAAATAATCCTGTGTGGATTTAGTATGAATGCGTGTACAGATTTTTTTTATTTTCTTTTTTTGTAATTTTGATTTTGCTTTTTTTGTTTTTTTTTTCTCTTATTAAATTATTTCTCATAATATTTTGTAGCGTGCTGTTTTGTTTATATAGTTCTTTTTTAATTAGGTTGCCCTAAAAGCCTAGTGCTTTCCCGGGCCTTATACATTCCTTAGCATGTAATAAAAGATATATTGCCAATGAAAAGATCAGGGTGGCCCCGACCCTGTATCTTCTGTAAAAGGGTGCTATATGTTCAATAAACAACAACAATATTAGGGCTATCCACTAATTAATTAACTATAGCTATTATTACCTATTATTAGCTACACAATCGATAAAGAAGTTGTATTTTTGTTCAAATTAATTTGTTGGATTATGATTCATGAGCAATATGTGGTGCTTTAATCTCTGGAGGTTTTAGCCAATATTATCGACTATAAACTCTGAAGATTTTCTATGCTCTGTTCTCCAGAGTTTTCGGCAGATAATAACGCGTCAAACCTCCACAGATTATCTCGTCCTTATACTGCCGTGGCCTCCGTAGGTCGCGGTAAACATTTGTAGAAAGCAGAAATTATCTGCTGAGCGCTGCTTAGAAATGCTGAGACTGCCATAAACTACAGTAAAACGTCCGCTATACTGCACCGAATTTTAACTGGGTAGTCTTCTGAATATAAACATGATATGCACTTCAGAAATTGAAAAGCCTTATGTCAACTTTAAAAGATACATTAACATAAAATTAGTATATGTGAGCTATGGAAATGTAATTATACTATAGTAATTAATTTTTTCATTATAAAAGTAGAAATATTATCTTTGAGCGTCTTCCATTTGTTTGTAAAAATATTGGGGGTATTGAAGATTATGAGGAATCCCACTTAATCTTCTATATGGGTCCCATAACTTCCTCTCTGAGAAGCAAAAGAAACCAATATCTCTTTATTAAACATTACCTACTTGTGTGCACCATATGCGTACACTGTGCATCACTGCACAGGTAATTTCTGCCCCGATTTCAAATGCATAATGATCCTTTATTTGTGTTTACAGAAATAAAGTGAAAGGCAAATATGGTCAAGGAATATATGACATTATTGAGTGAAAAGTCTGTCATCAGATCCTGTACTCTCTGAGAATGGGAGTTTGAGTAAGAGTTATTAACCTTACTAACCTAATCCTGAAAAGTTTGTTCACTTACCTAGCCGCTGGCGTGCCAGAACCAGCTCTAACTAAATCTCGTATTATATTTATATCTTAGCTAATTGACTTTTTGATATTTTTTCATAAAAACCTATATTAGATATTTACACATCCATTGGTAAACGCCAAAGAATATTTTTTCATTTATAATAAAAACTAACAAGTAAACATAAGAAACAGATATTTCTTGGGTAGTATTGTTTGGGTGGAGCTTGCCACACTGTACTGAACTTGGCGAGGTGTAAATTTTCGCACATTCAGTAAGCCTCAGGGTTACAGTTACTTGATCATATTTAGACAATCGCCTTTATGTTCCTAAAGACACTTACGCATCTAATGACTAGAGAGAGCTCTGATTTACTCCAATATATTGGAACGAATGCTCATAATACGAGTATCTTACCATTTATTAAATTCGTTTTTGTCTAATTGTATGTTATTATGTGAAAAAGTAAAAGTCATGAAAACACAGCTTCCAAATCAGATTAAAACTAAAGTTATTATTATTTTTCCATAAGGACTGGTGTGCTTGTGACAGAGGCTAGGTTACTAGGTTCAAGTGGCAATTACCGAACCGCGCGGTAAATTTTCAGTACAAAAGATTTAAGTTAAAGTAATCTGTGTTGATAAATACTTCGAATCAAAGTCTTGAAATATTTTGAAAGCTATAATTTATATATTGTATTTAATATAGTATACACCTGAATACCTGATATATTACGTCTAAAAAGGCCCGTTTACACGCTACGATAAATTGAAGCGATTTATCGTAATGAATCGGTTGTTGCAATTTATCAGTACGTGTAAACAGGTGATCGTATAGCGAATTATTGGAGTTGGAATTGGATTGTGTGATTGGTGCTAGCAGGCTCAAATTTATCCGAATCGTAACGATAAGTTTGAACGTGTAAACAGGGTTCCAATAAATCGTTGCAATCTAACTCAATATATAATGCCAAACACATTCCAAATGCAGACCATCATAATGTTTCGTCCATGACGGCTAGTGAAAAATAAAGATATTAGAGTAAAAATCGTTGCGTGTAAACACTGTCTCAATCATCTGATAAATTGTTGCGATCTCTGTGCTCAATAAATCGTTCCTATTTATCGTAGCGTGTAAACGGGCCTTTATTCCAGACTAACAATTAAATAAACTCCTCACACGTATAGAAAATATATGAGCATCCTTTTCAATATAATAATTGTAATTTCAAGGACAAATGATAAAATAAAATAAATACAATGAATACAATAATTGAAATTTAATAACTTAATATCGTACAATGTCACGCACATATTCAACGCCATCGGTTTGTTCGCCATAGACCAGAACAAACCTTTTTAGACAAGCTGCAGATTGGATGTCTGCTCTCTTTCTTTGCGATATAGAATGGTGATTCATATTTGTTTATGTTCATGTTTGATGTATTTGAATACTTCCACATTTTAGGATGTACTGACCTTGATTGCTAATTAAATGTCTTCTGCCAACCTTCGACATTATTGTTGGGTTTTTGTCATATTTGTAAATTTATAATTGTAAGGACTCTGATGAACAACTGATGGTTCCAGAAAAAATTGTGGTTTATATAAATTATAGGCCTTGAAATTCATTTTTTCTCGCTGAATTTTCCGTACGGGGAGGGGAATTGATGGTAAAACTATAGACTAGAGAGTCTGTAGACTGTAGAGAACTTACACGACACTATATAAATAAATACAATTATTTTCAGATACATTGGTAATTTGTAAAAAGGGTTGTACGAATTACCGTGTGTATGAAATTTTATATTTAATCTGTGTTATATCTTTGTTAATTCTTTTGTTATCTCGTCATCTTTTGACTGCGTTTTTTTACTAACAGAGGGTATAAGCACTTAGATTTGCAACTCACTAAAGTATTCCATAACCTCGATAATCATTAAACAATATACAGGGTGTCCGACACTTTTGTTGCCAAACTTTAACATAAGGTTGCATCGGTCAAAATAAACACTTTTTATTTTATGAAGGTATGGTCTAAAATGCTTAGTTAAAGAGTTACAAGGTTAGGAAAGTAGTATCTGTACCATTTATAATTATTATTACTTAACGTCATTTTTTTGATGTTGCAATAAGAAACAAAATATTTTTAACAGTAATTATTAGGAGCACAAGAAACTTAATCTTAAATTAAGTTACATGTTTACAAAATGTGTTCAAACTGCCTTCCATTTGTTGCGATGCAGGCGTTCAAACGTTTGTCCAAAGATTGGCGGACGCGAGCAAATTGACACCAGGAGTTTCACGAATCCTTGCAGGAAAAACGTTTGAACGCTTGCTTCGCAACAAATGGGGGGCAAATTGAACACATTCTGTAAACATGTAAACTAATTTAAGATTATGTTTCTTGTGCTCCTAATAATTACTGTTAAATATGTTCTGTTTTTTATCGCAAGATTAAAAAAAATAATGTTAACTAATAATAATAAATGGTACAGATACTACTTTCCTATCCTTGTAACTCTTTAACTAAGTATTTTAGATTATACCTTTATAGAATAAAAAGTGTTTATTTCGACGAATGCAACCTTATGTTAAAGTTTGGCAACAAAAGTGTCGGACACCCTGTATAGTTCATCTTATTTCATAAATTAAATAACTGTATTAAACAACATAGTCATATATAGGCAGCAATCTGTCAATTTATATTCATATACCAAATATTTTTTGTAAATTTGTTTCATGCCTAATAATTATTACTTGTCTACTTCTCTGAACTCACGACCTTGGTTTGAATAAACCTTCTTTTAATGATGCTCTCAAATTTGAAATGTCCCAAAAACTTTCTATTTTTACAATTGTTTAACTTTAATGCTTTATTCATAGTACGTATGCAGTAATCTTTTATCTACAATTCTATATAATGATGACATTATGGTTCGGTTTGGGTCACCCAGAGATTGTGTAGCAGAGCAATTGCGCTAATGCCAAATAGTGTCTATTCAATATCTGCCTCATGAACTCATGTTATCTCCTGAGCCTGCTTCTCTTAACATTTAGAATATACAAAACGCTTACATATATTGATAAATTCCTAATCTGTTTTCAGTGGATATTTTCTTCAAGACATTTACTCCATTCGCTACTTTTAACTTTTATCGAAGAGCTTTCATCAGCTGATTCTGGCAACAAAAACCACTACGAAATATACGCAATTAGTCAAGCCATGTAAAAAAATTGTTTATTCAATCTAACTCATAGAAAATAAATCTTTTAACGAGATACAATAATTAATAACGTCGTGTTATCTCGCTCTTTTGAAATTACCCTGAGTTGTGATTTTGATCATGAAAGAGGGAAGTGTCTGTCATTTTTTATAATTTAAATGTCTATATGTCCCGACGTAATTTAATTAGTTCCAAATTTATGTCTATAGAGGAAAACTCCATCCAATTCGGTCGTCAGCATTCACCAAATCTTCCTGCCTCCTTCTCGGTTTAATGAATATCTGCTATTGATGTGATAGGTTCCAATTAATCCCATAGAAGATAAATCATTGCAATGGTATTTGTAACACAATGTTACTATAGGGTAAGGACACCACGTAGATATTTGAGATGCTCTCTAAGGCAATCAAATGAATTAGATCTCGCAATTGTCCAATATAACAACAAAGTTGGGTAGGTAGGATAGGAGAATCAGAGTGATTTTCATATTACTCACAATTTTCAAATACTGAACATACTGTCTAGGTAACCAGCAGCATCTAATAAAGTATTGCTAATTGTTCTTCGGTAATATCAATAGATCAAGATAAGGTGGTCAGATTACATGTATAATTAATAATAACACAAAATCTTGCCAGATGTTATTATAGAAGTAATCATAATAACCAAAAATAAGAGAAAAGAATTTTATTCCTGACATAAATTTTTGGAATTTTCAGTATGTTTTAAAGATGACAAATTATAGGTATATTTGTGTACTATTCAGTGTTTCTCTATGCTAGACCAGATAAAAAAACTAAACAAGCTATTGTTTATATGTTTGGACGAGCCAGATAGTTTAGGCTTAAAGTGCTAGCATAGCGGTGGTAATAGTAAACCATAAATTGAACCTTGACTCATGTATATTTTTTCTTATATAAGTTCAAAGTTTCTCTGTGACACAACTCTGTTAGCTACAGATCTTTGCTAAAGCAATCACTCCTTGCATCTTCAAAATGTCCAGAGACGCACGTAAATCAAGCGGTATGGAAAGTGACCTTCTCTTGAATCACTTCTTGCATGCAAGAGAACGAAGATGAATTCTTTGCTCGAAAGTATTGGCACTTTTTTCAAGTAACTAACATAATTATTACTTGTTTATGAAACTCGCTAAGCGGAAAATTTTCCCTCATATTTTCATCATAATATACGCAGGTTAATGATCAACACACGTAGAAAAAGTAAGCACTGAATATATTCTTCGGTGCACTTGGATTTTTTGCGGGATTTTAATTTGGTGAAAACGCAATAAATTCAGTTTTATAGTAACATAACTAATATTGCAGCGGCGAGAAATTTTCGAATATTTTAATTTTTTGAATAGAATATTTATTAAACTATATCTTATTTTTCATATAATCGCCTTATAGTTATACCTCGCTATATTGGTTTCAACTAGTCTGTAAGGCATTTTATCATTGATCGATTTACTGTGCCAGTTAGCGTATTACATTTTTTTACAATCAGAGAATATGTTTCATTAGGAAATTACAAATACACTCGTATTCTTCATTGAACATATGTTTATTAATTGTTTACAAAATACCATATGATTGAAAAGTGACACAATCGACAGCATCATTGACCTGAGGACCCCATTGCTTTTGAGCACAAGGTATCCCATTGCAGGATGCTTTACCACATGAACTCGGTATTTTTTTTTTCAAAAAATAATACTCATTGCTGCAGACCTTCATGAATTGAGTCGATTTTCTTTTTAATTTATTTATTGAAAAAATGCATACAAATGTTTTTCAAGTTTATTTTCTTAACACTAATAATTGCATTGGAGTATAGCGTATAAAGTTATGTTCTGGAACCACAAAGTTGTATTAGGCTCCAAGAATTAACATTTATTATCACCTATTCATTTTCAACTCCTATCTGTGAGTGCAGTCGCTCTTCATTATTTTATGATTGCTATCACTGAGGATCCTTTCTACATCCATTAGCAATGCCATTGACTGGAGAAATATTTCTATGTTCGTAGCCAATTTCCTTGTCAGACTACTACTTTAAAGTGATTTGTAATTATTTCCTCTTTGATGTTAGTTTTTTGATCCAATTTAGTGAAAGTGGACGTATGAAGTATATAATATATGATTTTAATATTTTTTGTAACATAATTATTCAATATGATTTTATTGTAAGTATATAATTATATGTTAAAATTATAATTCATTTATGTATTAATGAAGAAATAGTTTAATTATTATTTTCTCTATATTCACACCTACATATGTGTTCAATGGGGATCCATTTATATCTGTCTCCCTATATTTTCATATACATATGATGTTCCTAAGATGTAACCCAAGTGACGAAACCACAAGTATACCATACTAAATCCTGCAATGAGTACCCGTGTGCTGACACATAGCCAAATGACACTTTGCCGAACAGACACTTTGCCGAACCGAAAGAAAATCGACTGACAGTAGATTTGCTGTACATTTGGCCGAATGGACATTTGGAAATGTGTTTCCAAATTACGAAATGCAGCCTTCATTCAATTTAATTATTATTTCTACTTTCGTGGAATAGAAATCTTTCTTATAAAATGGAAAATAAAAGTTTCAGATGTGCATAATGTGAATAAATATTAAGAACTGCAAGCAAAATTGCTTAACAATTTGATTTTTCCAGCATCATTGATTTCCTCGCAACTACATAAGAGTGTGAAGGAGCTTATCTTCTATGGCTTTCTTTCGAAAATCTTTTCGGAGTTATTATGGAAATCATTGGTTATTATATTATATATAGTTATTTATTTTAATTATTTTACATCATATTACTATTTTATTTTTTGCTTTCAAAATAAAAATATTCCGGGCAAATGTCCATTTGGCGAAGTGTCCGTCAACCATGATTTCGGAACCGTGAATAATATGTCGTTCATATGTTTTTTTATATATATAACGTATGGAACCAAGTCACAAAACATCTTTATATCTACAAAAAATGTTTATTATAAAGTATTATAGAGCTATGTCTATATAGGATCATTAATCTATAAACTGCATAAAATTAGGTTCAGTATATATATTTGAATGTACTTTTAAAGTCTTTAATAATACGTCCCCTGTGTTCAAAAACTGTACGAAATATAATCTGACGCTGAAGAAGAAGATTATACACTCTTTGTTTTGATGTCCGATTTGTTTGTAAATTTGTACCTGAAATATATGACAGTTTTTATAATAACTTTATCCTATTTTATACCTTTACATGAATATTTACTAATAAATATTACTAACCTATTTCATAATAACATATTTTATAGTAACAGATCTCATTTCAACATATCCAACACACTCCTTAACTAAGGTTGTTCTTAAATCTTATACTTATTATCGCATGGATACTCAAAATAATTAGATTCTTTTATAAGAATTAGTATAGATTCTGTATCGGGAATCTACATGTAAGGGTATTTTGTTTAAATATATATATAGAAATAGCAACATATCTCATACTACATATTATTTTATTACTAAAGTCAAGCTCCTCTTTTCCGGCTTCAAAGTTAATCACCAACACTGTAAAAGATTCTTGAAATCTCTACTCCTCAATTAGTGAGATTTATAAGGACTTTTAAAGACAAACACTTTATTATTGCGAAAAGCGATGATTCGCATCCTTTGAACTTCGTATGTTTATGGTGTTTGTATTTTTTTTGTCCTTTTAGTTATTGAAAATTATTTAATAATTTTGGGATTTAGAAATAGATTTTAGAACATCAATTGCTTTTCAGTGGATTATCGCATGTTATGATATTGAAAATGGCAATTATTTACTATTGAATTATATGAACGATATCATTAATCTAGAGTTATTTAAAATATATTTTCAGAAAGAATTTTATTCCAGGAATACATATATTGGGGTTGTATACAAAATTCGAAACACCTCGTAGCTCTTCCGTGGAATTTAGATTTGTGTAGGTCCCTAAGAACAGTTTTTGTGGAAACTGTGATTTGTATGTATTCATCGATTTTAGTAGCACTGGTCCTGCAAATTGCTCAACCAATTCGATTAGAGTGCGACGGTTTCTCTCAGACAAATTCGAATTTTGACCAAACATGTGCTTTGCTTAGGACGTTATTCATTCTCTTTCAAACGAATTCATTACTTTTGAGACAGTATATCCCTTGAAACCCCAAGCATTTGGACAGTTTCCGTTACACAATCACCTGCCTCAACCTCTTTGAAAGTCCGAAAACATATTGACTATTGATAGTATGTTTCCAAAGTTTGTTGCCAAAATGTTTAATATTTCCTTATTGTTGTCAAAAGTCTCTGTTTATGAGTATACAGGGTGGAGCAAAAAAAAAAAGGAAACCCATTTTCAAACTAGTGTATCTTCAAACTATCAAACCTATAAATTTTCTAAAAACACAATTTGATTCCTTCACTTAATAATCTGTTAAGAGTTATGAAAAAAAAAAACGAAAATTAAAAAAAGATAAATAAAAAGGGCTTGCCCGAGGACGAAATATACGAAAAAAATCATAAGAGGTATAATTAATTTTATAATGATGTAAAAATAATAAATTATACTATTTTTTGTAACAAATAAGAAAAAAAATTTAAAAAAATGAATTACCATTTGAAAGTTGGTTTATGAAATAAAATTGAATATTTATAAAATAATTTCGCCGTTAGTTTTTATCTCCTATTCGAAACCCTAAAAATGCAACTTCGAAAAGAACAAAAAGTTTTGTTGTGACAGATTTTTTAAACACTAGAAGCTTTACACATGTTCAACCTCATCTGAACAATGCTTTCTGGAAATATTTCCACCAACTATTTGACAAATGATAATAAGTTCAAAACTGAAGAGACCATTTTAAATTTGAACAAAAGTGATCATGTCGCAGGAGAAAAAAATGAGCATATGAAAACATTAATATTTTTCATGAACAGTTCATTGGGAACCCAAAAATATCAATCAGAAAGTAAAGATTAGATATCATTTAAGAGACATTTCACTGAATTGTTAAACACGATGTGAAGTATCATCCTTTCAAGTAGCATACAAGGCCCGAACTGATTTACCGCAGTCTAAATTTTGCAAAATGAATTCTGCAAAGAAATGCACATTTTGTAGAAGATATCGTGATTGGTGATGAAGATGTATTTCTTTGGATGAAAGAGTCAATAAAAAAAGTTAATTGAATGCAAATAGTAAGATTTCTGTTTACTACTACCATATGCAAATAAATTATAGGTTACCAATTATGAACTTTTTTGTGTTTTTCGTCCTCGCGCAAGCCCTTTTTATTTAACTTTTTTTAATTCGCTGCAGGATTCTTTATTTTTGTCGTAATTCTTTAGAGTTTATCAAGATAGACGCAGAAAAAGTTAAGAAATAAAACTATGTTTTTAGAAAATTTCTTCCTTTAATAGTTTGTAAGATACACTAGTTTGAAAATGGGTTTCCTTTTTTTTGCGCCACCCTGTATGTACATACGGATAATTACTATTCTACAAATTTGTATTTAAATTAATTGGTATGAACAGAATAATTTGCAATCATCGCAATAAAGAAACCACGTAGAGGCAGTTGATCTCCCATCTTCTTACTCTATCAATTCACCATTTATAACAAACTTATAATGCAATGGATTGAAGCTTAATAGAATTCATAATTTTTTATAAATTAAGAACTAATCTTAATTAAGTGTGAAAATCATTTTCATACTCATTGATAAATAATTTAAACAATTATTAATTCCTATATTATTTAATATTTCTATTCAATCTCTTTAACATACATTATTTGCCTGTACGCTCTATTTCCAATTTCTTATTTCCCTATGGTAACTTACACAATTTTTTTTTTAATTTTTAATTATGTATAGAAATTTAAACATGCAAAAATTTGAATTACAGTATTAGATAGAAGTATCTTTATTAAATGATTAAAAATATTCAAATATTACTAAATATTCATAATGTAAACAGCAGTGCTAAAATATTTGTTCAGTTATATAATGGAAAGGATAAAACGTGTAGTAATTGTATAACTTGTATTGTACTATTGTACACTGCGAACCGAAAGAGTTTGCAAGTCTACAGTTTAGTTCGTTTTCTAATATACGAGTGGTAAATCTTAAAATCGTAGAATCTAACATATTATTTATGTATAATGATTATAATTTTTGTTAACACTTAAATAGAATTATTTCTCTTGCAGGAATTAATACTATAATGTTATTTAAAATGAAATTTAGGTGAACCATTAAAGTTTGCAAGCATCCTAAAAATGGCAAAAGGAGTTCAATTATCGGTAGATGAAACCAAACAAATTACAAAACTATTATCTGCCGGTAAATCCACATGCTTCATTGCCAAACAATTGATGCGTGATCATCGCACAATTAAGAAATTTGTCGAGCACGGTGGCGTCATCCGAAAAACACCCAAAAAGTCAAAACCAAAAGTGTTTTCTCCTGCCCAAATTCGTAAATTGAAATTTGCACTGATAAAGAACCCCAATGCAACCAGTAAGACAATTTTTGATGAAGCTGGGATACTTCATATACCCAAAACAACCCGCAATGTGTACCTTCGAAAGTGTGGAACAGTCAAGAAAGTGGTGCTTCACCTCCTCTATCCAAATTACACCGTCAAAAAAGACTTGAATGGGCTGATAGATACCTTAAGCAAGATTTCAGCAAGGTGCTCTGGACAGATGAGTGCAGGGCCACCTTGGATGGACCGGATGGTTGGGCAAGAGGATGGGTTTTGAATGGAAGACAATCCCGCAATCGGATGAGAAGACAGCAAGGTGGGGGAGGCGTAATGTTTTGGGCAGGATTGCTTGGAAATGTTATTGTTGGTCCATTCAGAGTTGAACAAGGTGTCAAACTTAACTCTCAGAACTACTGTAGCTTTCTAACAAAAAATTTCCTTCCGTGGTATCAAAGGATATCAGATGAGGAAAGGGAAACCTTCATCTTTATGCAAGATAACGCTCCTTCACTTGCTTCCAGGCACTCCAGAGCATGGCTTGGCGATCAGGGCATTGATGGTTCAAAGCTAATGGTCTGGCCTCCTAATAGCCCAGACTTAAACCCAATTGAGATGCTGTGGTCGCTGATTAAAAGAAAGGTTTATGAGAATAACAGGCAGTATTCAAGCGTAGATAGCTTATGGGAAGCTGTTTGCAAAGCATGCAGAGACGTTTCTGAAGTAAACTTGAATAATCTTGTTAAAGGTGTTGATAAGAGGCTAGTTAAGCTGATAAAAGCCAAAGGTGGAAGATTTGAACATGTGAAATGAATCTCTGAGTTGATTAATAGTTCAATAATTTGATAATCCATTATATCATGAATTATAAATGGGAAAATATTTCATATTTATTATAACATCAATGTGCATGATAAAATGTGCAAATAGTAGAAAAAAGAAGACTATTTGTTATTTTTAGTTAGATTTTTGAGTTTTGCATACTGTATCGGTTCACTGAAATAATGAATTTACGTAATAACATGTGATATATATTTTTGTATAACTTAAATATGAAATTTTTGTTTTTTTAATGCATTTTCATATTAAAAAATGAGATCTACTTAAGTTCTATTATTTTCCTGTCTGAAATAATTCAATTTTGTGCACTTGCAAACTCTTTCGGTTCGCAGTGTATTGTATCGTATTGTTGTATTGTTATTGTAACAGCAGAATTGCAATCTTTTAGTTAACTTTAGAAGGTTGTAACTCTTAGACAAACATGCAGTGAATGACAGTTCACGATTAGAAATGCTTAACAAAACGCTTTATATGAATATCAAGTAATACGCCTAATTAGCAAATTAAATTACATTAGCATTGTTAACAATTTAACAATGCTTTTTAATAATAAAACTCAAGTAAATGTTTGCTTTGCTTCGTCAAAGGAAATATCATCTTGAGACTTACCTTATTTGGCTAATTGCCTAAATACCTTTTTAAGAAGTCAACCTTCCGACAAAAGGAAATTATTTTTCACACTGACCAGAAGTTAACAATACCACTCAATAGTAACATCTTGAGGCGTGGCTCATTGCTTAAAAACCTTCAACATGGGAACCTTCAACTAATGAGATTCCCAATACTCAATTTATCGTATAAATACAGTTGTTTCAGGCTAATCCTTGTCCAGTCTTGAATAGGCATTCCACGCGAAGGTAGAGTTACCTAGTGTTAGTTTCAAACTTTCTTAGACTTCACTTGTGTATCAGTATAACCTTTTTATGTGTATCTTTCCATGAGGTTCAACTTTGTATCGTGTGTTCTTGCAATAGAGAATGTCGGAAACGAGAGTGTCCTCTTCATTATCCCTGCCCTAACCTAGCTATCCTAGAACCAAAACTCTACACCATAACCAAATGAACCACAGTATGGTTTCCGTCTACGGAAAGTAGGGATCCTATTTTAACATACAGCAAATTTTATATAACCAAACCTGAAAATAATTCAAAGTGTCGTAACATTGACTTTTTTTAAATAAAATTATTAAAATGTATGATAATCGCAACTTTTAATTGTAATACTGAAGTATAGTGATGTTAACTAAACAAAAGTTATATAGTATGGAATAGTCATATAAAAAGATGATTCAAAAATACAGACCCATTTCATTTGTTAATGAAATAAAAACTAATAAATCTTGAGTATTGAGACAAAATTAATTGAGAGGAAAACTTTTTTTTGTTATTAAAATGACATCCTTTCAATGGTAGCAACAGTTTGCTAGACAATGTCGTGTCTTTTTACGGTTTAGCCTATCATCTTTTCCAGAGTTTTTCATAAACCCTCCAATAATAATTGCAAAGATAGAAGACTCTGTTTTGACGTATTTCAGTTGCTGTACGTTGTTTCGGTCTGTAACAAAAAGATATATATAAGATAATTTCCCATATTGTGTTATATGAGGGATACGTTGGAAACGAGAGATTTACAGTTCAAAAAACGTCTACCAAATGAATGATTTCCCCTATTACTTCTTTCTGTTTTAACGATAACTTGAATATCATCTCTTTATTAATAGACAATTGATATTCTCATATGATTCCGTTCACTAATCTCAGTTTTATTCATCGTGAAAATAAGGACCAAGTGGAAACCAATAGTTGAGGGCTTTATATGTCTTCCTAAACAATTGCGTTATGCGGAAACAAATGTTCTCTTTTATTTATATTTGGCAATCCCTGAATCATTGAATTTGAAAGGTAATGCAAATCCCTTGTGAATGTTACACAAGCAAAGAACATGCAGGAACTGAAGAACACTATCAATGATGACACTCTATACTTTCGCCTGAAATGACGAGACAGACCGTTAGAAACAGCATGACATTAATAATTGTCTATCAACAATCGCTATTGTTTAAAGGATATTATTTTAATATGAAAAAAACACTTTCAATTGATCTCTTCTAAAATAATAAGTGATTTTGTACAGCAAATGAAAAGGGTCAGCAGTTTATTAATCACTCTGTACTTATGTGAAAATTTGACAACTCAAATGTTTTTTTTAATTTGATACATATTTACTATTAACTTGATATTAATTGTCCTTTAAAAAATGATAATCGTTTTTGGAATCACATGATTAAAGAAGAATTCATACAGTTCTATTTTTTCCATATTCACGATATAACAAGGGTATCAGAATCACAATTTCCAAATATTCTCATGCAGTATGTATATACAAAAATGTCCAAGGAAAAGTTAAAAGTTAATCCGCAAGTTCTATCGTGAAGCAATTATACAGTTACGTGGTCGTCTTTGATTCATTCGATTAACTTACATGATTATAACTTCCAACTGAATAATAATATTATAATAATCTCGTTAAAAGTTTTAGGAAACACTTCATGCTCTCTAGTTTTAGAATCTCAATAAAATCATGAAGATAATTTTCAATTAAAAATGCAGATCTTCAAATAAGCTCATATTTGGAAGAGCATTATTTCATGATGACACTCTACCCAGTTATAAAATTAATTAATTATTGAATTGGATATGTGATTCCAATGGATCAATATACGTCCTATTTATCCTATAATATATATTCAACTGCTTAAACAGCGAAAAGTGCCAACTTGAGTATTTTCTGAAGATCTGCTTATATACGAAATACTCTGAAGGAGATGCGTCGTAAATCTGCCTCATGCATATTCCTGAAGTGAAATACGAGCCTCTTCTGAAATTTAGACGACACACACCAAGAATGAGATGTTGATAATACGTTTGGGAGATAGGTGCCACAATAACACATCATCTAATTACAAGATGTAGTGAGATAAATAAATACATGCATGGTAAGTAAATGATTGTAATGTCACATAGAGGGAGTTTCCCTTACATTTACATTTAATTAATAAAGACATATTTACTTTCCAAAGAGAAATTAAAATTGTCGTGGAAGCATTGAAGATAAGGAGGCGTACTGATAACTCTTTATCTGAATAATTTTCCATCTTTTATTGAATACGCATTATAAACTCTATTCATACCTATATTTTAATATAAAAATAACTGATTCATTGTTTAGAATTTGAGACGTACGCTGACCATTTACACAATTATTATCTTGATTACATTGTTTAGAATATGGTGTAGTGAAATATAATACAAGTTCACTCACTTAATTATTCAAATCTTGCTGTAAGCAATAATCAACACGAAAAACTTCTCGCACTCTAGACTTTTTCATAACTTCTAGTAATATGCTTCTTAAGATCTAATCCAAGAGAGGCAAGGAATAATCTTTTAATTCCTGGTGCTTTAGAAGTTAAGAGTTACCTTTAGTAGAAGATTTGCAAAGTAAAGCCATATGGTATAATGTATAATTTCATTCATAGTTAATTTCGAACAAAGCTATTTAGTAAAAGAAATTTCTCAATTCCAATAAAGTTCTGCCATTCCATATGTCATTCGAAAATGTCCAGTTCCGTTCACCACAAAAAACTTTACGACGTTATGACGTCACAGCTGTACGTCAATGTCTCATTAAAGTAGCGAAAATAAATCTTCTGACAAGGTAATTGCGTCGAATCCTAAGAAAGGGCACCTTAGAAAAACTGAGCTACTTATAACCTTTGGATGAGTTATGGCAATCATTTCAGCATCAATTTAA
Organism: Caprella mutica; assembly: GCA_947561585.1. NCBI lineage: Eukaryota > Metazoa > Arthropoda > Malacostraca > Amphipoda > Caprellidae > Caprella > Caprella mutica. The sequence goes on from CANNZV010004195.1 coordinate 67,883, forward strand.
AGTACACGAACAAATAGAATTGATTAACTATTTTCATGTGACTTAAAATGGCGAAAATGAATATAATATATTTTAATAATATATTATCATTCATGTAAAATAATATAATGCAATCGTAATGATACTCAGGATATCATAAACATTTTAATTAATATTTCTTATCAAGCGGAAGTTTAATAAAATCTTCAACAACTCTTCAACTGATTCACTTTCTTTTCAGTAAAATTAATTGAGTATATTAAATATGTACATTTTCTGATTCAGTTTACATGTGTGGCAAAAAAAGAAAAATCTAGTAAACTAATTCAAAAAGATAATAAAATTTCTTTATATATTCACATCTCACCCGAATTGGAATATTCACACTTACAATGGACTATTAAACAAGATATTTCAAAATTATTACTACTCTGATCGTACGTGAATTATTCTGCTATTTAAAAAAAATTAAAAAAAAAATAATTTGTTCTAGTGATTAAATATAGGTTATTAATATTCATTAAAAATCTTCATTTATAAAGTATAGGTAGCTGTACTGACCTAAATGTGAAATCATGGGACTAGGTAATACGACTTTAATAACAAGATTGAATACTCGATTCAATTTAATTAGATATTTTTGATTCTAGAAGTTTAGTTGGTAGAAAAAATATAAAATTGTTGACAGAAAATAGAAAATGTATTCCTAAACTGTAACTGTATTTTTGACATTCCCTACATTTTTTTCTTTTCATGTAGGTATTTTCATCTTACATCATCTCCAGTCCTTATTTGTTCCATCAAAATGTTTATGAGTTTAGGATGAACATTTTCGGGATTCCATTTTGGAGGAAGTTTTATCATTTTCTCTGGAAACTTTTGCCTCATTGCCTCAGGTAAAATTGTGAAGAATAATTTCAATTTTGGCGACTGAAATTCCTGAAGACCCCAATTTTGTACAGTGACGCAATCTTATATTTAAAGTTCACTGATTTCGAATACAAAGACACCGATAATTAATAAAAAATTCTCTGTAGTACAAAATAGGTGCTACTCAATTTGTTTTAAATATTTTTTACATTTTTAATCAAATAAACATGTCGGAAAATGATGTATAATTATTGTCGATTAAATGTCGGCTTTCGATCTATAATAATTATTGTAATTATTGATGAAAAGATATTCTATCAAAGACGATAAATGATGAATAAATATATGGCTGACGGATAATTGGTTGAATGATTTTAGGCCAAACGGATATTTGGCCATATAACTTTCAATTCGAAATAAAAGTAATTAAATTAAACGGAGGCTGCATTCGGTAATATTGATACACATTCTATAAAAGATATTCGTCTAAATGTCCGTTCGTTCAAATTTATTCAAAAATTACTTTCGACCAAATCTCCTTCGACCAAATTATTGTCCATCGGCCAATTAAGTGTCATTCGGCGAAGTTTCCGCACTCAGAATATAAACAATCGAAAGATCACAGATGTTGAACGCTTCAAGTTCTGTATCAAGATTAAAGTTTCTACATATCCAACCAAAAATCGCTATGATATTATGATATTTTTCGGTGAAATATAAATATTATTAGCTGAAATAGACAATAATTCTGACTGGATACTGTGATAGAATTCCCTACCATCAATTAGATTATCAGTTTATCCTAAATTGGGATGAAAGAGCTACAGTCGATATCAATATCAGTTAATGTTGTATTAATAATTATTAGAGTACGAGTAGGTATATTGGGAATAATTAGGTACACAACAAATGGACTACTAGGTACCAAGCAAATGGAAATAATGGATCTTTGAGGTTATTATTGATAAGTAACAGAAAAAGAAATGCCAAAAATTTAGCATCGCACCAATAAATGTTCAACTAAAAATTTAGAAGTGAGAGTGCTACAGATTAATAGACATGATACGGAAGTTAGAAATGTATATTGTATAATGTATATTGTAAACTCATAGTAGTTACTCATAGTTTAAGTGATCCACTTCATTATATACTATTAAATATATATCTCTCTATGGTGAAAGGAGTATGTTGCTATTAGGAGAGTAAACTTCAAATGACAGCTCCCATTAGTAATTCTAAAATGGAAGAAGCAACTGCTCCTGTCAAGCTTCGACAAACATTTGTGACATACGATGGTATACTCCCATGAAAAGTTGGTGAAATGGATATAGTATGAGTGCGGGGATAACTTCAATATCCATTCACATATAGTATATTCAACAGTAACTACAAATATGAAGCTCTATAGATGAAGCAGTCAGTGTATTGGTTAAATGAACGTATAAAATAAAATAAAATAAAATATGTCGAAGCCATTTGATCTCGTTAAGTAATTTTGGATTGAACTAATATTCTGTAATTCATGTAAGTATAGTGAGTGCATCACACAATTTGGCAAATAAAAATTCTGATTGAATTATCTCTCGAAATATATTATTATATTGTACATTTATTCATGCATCTTTGAAATATAATATACTTAAAATAAAACATAGTGTATCCAGAGAAATATTTTTTGCCTTTCAATGTATTATATCAATTGATTCAACTTTAAAATACCAATTTACAAGCGAAAATCGCTAAATAGTATTTTACAATTATTTTAAAAGTGTTAATTTCTCAGGTTCTTCAATAATTTTGGACTCTTCTTATAATAAACACAGAGAATAATTTATGTTGGTGCATGCCATATTTGGCTCCCCTGCCATGGCTTAACATAAATTTTTATCTGAATGCATTGAAATTTGTTCAAAGGTTTAGCAACTCAAATCAATTTTAGACTAGACAAACTCCAAAGGTACAGTCGGGTCTTTAGCATACTGGTGTTTGTGTTCCTCGTACAGGTCTATCAAAGCCTGTTTGTAGCGACCGTGCAGTGAGATTATCTGCTCCGAGGTTGGTTTCTTCACAGGATCTACGTGGATAGGAGCTCCCACTGAAAAGTTAAACATTTTGTTTTTTATCGATACTTTGATGCTTGAAATAATGTTAAAATGGCCTAACAATTATCTTCCAGTTCAGAATACATGCAATAGATTTTGAGACCTATCGACAGCCCACAACAAACCTCCAATTCTACTGTAACCATTTTTAACTAGTATGAACACAGGGAATATGTTTAATGTATTTTATCTATAAAATCCCTTTCAGAATAATTTAATTCGGAAGATTTATATAATGATTTCAAAAACAAACTTTTAAGAAACCTGATTCTCAAAGTACGTTTTCAATAACATAATTTTTTCCAACTCTATGTATTCGATTGCTTTTTATTTGCCAATTATTATTATTCGCTAATAACATTCATCAAAGCAGTCAAAAATAGTCAAGTAGAACTTATTCAATTTTCACATAACTCACCAACTAGATAAATAGGTTTTCTGAAAGGTACAATTCCCAAACTATACTGGAAGACACCTCTTCCCATAAAAACACACGGAGCAATTCCAAAAATCTTCTGTAGAGAGTCTTGTATTTTCCTCACAAGGGAACCAGGAGGATTGTGTACCTGATCATAAACACTGTTCTCGCCGAAACCGAACATTGGAACTAATGAAGCTCTGAAACGAAACATAAGATAGGAAAGCTTGCGTAATTAGTGAATCATTCGCTCTATGTTTTGGAGAGAAAATCTTGATAATACCAAGTAAATTCGTATTGACTATTGTTCCACGATAGCAAAGAACTTCAAAAATTCTTGGTAACTTATATGAATTCGATTCTTTATTCGCATGAAAATGATGGCTCTTAGTATATAGGTTGTGAATAAAAAATATTCTATTTTTATATCAATAAGTAACTATTCTAAAATATTATATCAAACGAATGCATTAGAAAATTTAATTTCAATTAAGTAAGTGTAGGAATATTATTTAGTGCAATCAATCACTTATATAATTGTATGAATTTTCAGCCAATTCATAGTTTTGATGATAAATTGAATTTAATTATTTCTACCTCAGGAATTGGAAAAAAACGTATCAACACAAAGAATATATATGATCTTCAAATTGATATAAATCTAGTGTGTATTTTTAAGAAATAATTACTTAATATCATAGTCTAAACTCTAGTTTACTAATTACTAATTTAATTTCTCCACTCTATTGTAAGAGAAGGACTGATATTATATAGTACTTTTAAATATTATTGTTTCAATTAGTAATTCATTGGGTTTTGCATGGAGCTTTTATGTTTATATTGTAAAATAGAAACTTTGATCACTATTTCATCAAGTACCAATTTTCTAGTTATAACGACTTTTTATGAAGAGAAATAGGTAATTTATGGCAATACAATTATCTTGTACATAACATGTAAAATTAAGCCGTTAAAACAGTAAGCATGTTGGGTGTATATTTCCTTACCCATGTCGGAGGGCCATCTTTGCGAAGCCAAGTCTTTTGTTGAGGTGCAGCACCGCTTTATCAGGATGACTATCCAGACTCTCTGGCGCCCCACCTACCACCAGGCAAAGGGCATTTCCTGTACCTTCCCTTCCAAGTAAGTAGTCCATGCTGGCACGAGTTGCGGAAACAGATCCTAAAAGAAACATATTATTGAAGTTGAAAAAGAATAAATAATTGAGATACTGTACAACAATATGTAACCAATATAGGATTTGGAAAACGTGGAAGTTTGGACTATTCATCATTGGTTAAATAGAGCCTTCCAGCTGTAATGGTTTTAATAAACGATACATCGATTTAGTTTCTTAATATGTTCATTTAATCAACTCTGTCTCACCTGTCCAAAGGAACAGTTCACGGTAGAAAGGCATCAGGAAAAGTATTTCTAGAGTCAAGAGATGTGGAACAAGACCGGGAAACATCTGTTCGAAATTGGGCACATTTAAATTTATGGAAATGGTGAATGCAACCCTCAATATAAAAATATACGAATATATAGCAAATTAGCAACTAAGTTACGATAAAAATTTGTATATTTCCTTATAAATGATTTGTTTTCATAATTAGATAGCTTTTCTGTAACCTTAACACTAATTTCATATTTCGGTAAAAATCGTCACTTCAATGAAAATATCAATTTTTAGTTTGAATAAGGTAAATCCAAATAAATCGTATGTAGTGATATTTTAGTTACCTCAGACCATCCCGTCCCCTCGGTGGCAAAGGTACAGTAAGCCCCTGCACAAAGTATACCGTGTGGATGATAGCACATGATGTAGTTGTGATCTGGATCCAGTTCAGTGGTTTTGATGACTTCGACCGGGAAGAAATTTCTGAAGTGACGCCATATTTTCAACTTTCGAAACACGTTCCATCTGTAAATAAAAAAAGTTGCTGGTGTTAGTGATTCAAGATGTTTAATTAATAATTGTATAAAGGAGAGTATTAATTCCTTCTCACCTCCTCCCTCCTCGGTTGCAGATTGTTCTGTCGGGAATATACCAACTGAGGTAGCACAAACTAATCCACCTGAAATATTAATATATGTCTAAGGTGATTATTCATATGATTTTTCCGAGGATTTGAACTTATTATTAAGTAAATTAGGTCAAAGGATAATCACTTCTATTACTTTCCTTTTGCTTTGAATGAGAGCTCTTAGACTCTTTGTCTTACGTCGGTAAAGCTGAATAGAAAGTGATCCTATTCATAATGCCTTCATTGGTTAAGCTATTTATAGATCACTTTGATGATTTAATTGTTACCTATAAGGTTATTTTGATACTTTAATTGAATGCGTATGTTTAATTCTATTGAGTGCATGTATATGCAATCTGCAGTTTTAAAAAGAGATTTACGAAAATTTGGAAATGAAACGTATAAGAATGGCTACCAATTATGATACATATTAAAGATTCTAATGGTCTTAACTGGGCAAGTACTGACCAATATTGTGTGTAGAAATACATATAAATCAGTAAACACGTGGCTGCAAATCCCAGAAATAGAAATGTTGACATCCATAAAAGAACGGCGAAAGTTTCCAGCCTCTGGTGCATTGGCGTATGAATCGAAGCCATCTTCAAGCCGAAAACTCTGCTGATGGCACCGTAAAACCAAGGCAATCTGCAATTATTTGTGATGAATTAGCTGTATCGAGTTCATATTTGCATTAGAATTGATTACAATATGTGGTAAAACAGCTGATGTATATAGAAGAGAAAAAATTACCTTTGAAGCAAAGGAAAACATATAAACATTAAACAGCCATCATCGTTGTTTAAAATTTATAATATAAAACGATCATGAAATATATTCAAGGCATTAAATAATTGGTAGTATATCTTAAAATTAGTAATGATATCATATACTCTATATCGTCGTTTGTTTTACTTTCCTGGCAAAAGTTCTCAAAATATATCCAATATATATGTATACATATTTACTGTACCATAAAATAAGTATAATAGTTTATATATCCCAATTATTTATATACCAGTTAAGAAAATTTGCAATACGAATTTTAAGCTTGTTATTCGAAATGTTTTCCACAATATAACAATGAAATTATTAAACTCTCATTAAACTCAGCTTTAAAATTAATTACTTCTACGTACTTGTCATACGTCCTATCAGCTTTGTGCCGTTTGAAACTAGCTCTGTGAACGAGTTTCGTTCCTTTCTTTTTCGCTTCAAGCGTTCGCTTCTTCAAAATCTCTTCTTCTTTATCCGTGTCTTCTGTGTCGTCATCAGGATTGTTATGACTTCTTGGATCAACAGTTTCGACACTCATCTCGCCTTCGGCCTTTTCGTCATCAGTGTTAATTCTTCTCCTAACTTCAGGATCACCTGTTTTGGATATTAATAATCATATTTGCTCTTTATTCATATTATATAGATAATAGTCAATATATCTTATTAAACTAAGCTCCACATCACATCGAATAATAATAATTATTGAACAATAATTATTCGAGCTAAATTCTGATTATATAAATGCTATTTATTTTCTCTATTCAAATTATTTGCGTTAGTATTGAATCAAACAATATACGTAATGGATTTATATCCATTGGAATATATAATATTATGCAGGCTGATACTTTAAAATAAATAATGATGAGCTGACGAAACTATGAAAATCCAATTTTTGTTTCTATTCACTATACATCGTGTACAAACTAACTAATACTAACATATTTCTAATAAAATAATATTAAAAAATGAGTAAAGATATAAAGGAAATACGTCATATTTTTAAATTAAAAAAAAACTATTTTGAGAATAAATTTTCATTAATTATCTCAGGATAAAGGGTCTATCTACCAGTAAGATCCTTCGAATTACTCTCTATTAACACAAGCTCATATCTCCATTAGTAAAGGATATATTTGACGATAGGCTCTTATTCACAAATGTTACCTAATTCCTCAACTCTTTTTGCATTTTCAAATTAGAAAAATACAATATGAGGGTACTGCACACAATCATCTACACTTTTCTCTGATGGATATATCTGGTATCTCACTCACCACTCTGAGACACGGCAGACATTTCCTTATCTTCCTCTGACGGAGACTTTTCCGACAGCAGTGGTTTGGTAGGTGTCTCCGGTTCTGCACCTTCTGCCTGAGAAGATTTCAGAATCTCCCATTCTTCTACATTAGAAACACTCATTGTAGGAACACTTCCCACCCTTTATTATACTTTTAAAACCTATTGAATGAGGACATTTTATCAGTTATACAACTTAGGTACTATAGTTATTATTGCTAATCTTGTTCCTTAAAAATAATATATTTTCTTACTATCGTTTAAAAAATATATTTCATACGGAAGCGAAACTACCGGTTTATTTTCACTCTTAACTTTTGACAGTGTAATCTTATAATGTTAATGAATAAAATGTCCTTCAAGTTTATATTTCTTACAGAGGAGAAAAATTCAGAAGTAAATATGGTTCAGAAAAAAATAGTGAATGAGTTTCCCCTCTAAATATCGGATTTCTTCATTTTAATTTTCTCTCTAATTACTAAGTTAAAATGTTAACGCTATGAAAGCACAAAATATAACATTATATTTCTTATCACTATATGACAATCCAATAGCTACACCAATAAAAACTTGTTGAGTTTTATAATATTATAAACCAATGTTCATGACATTCATGTCATTCATTACCTTTTTCTTGAAAATTTAGTATATTTACATTCGCAAAATACGGGAGGTATATCGAAAACACTTTCGCCGTAGGAAACTTTTGCCGAATGACAATTATTTACCTAAATATGGTAGACCAAGCCCCTCCCCCAACCTCCCCAACCAGACCGCTAACCTATATGGACAATATATATTTATAAAATTTTCTGCGAATGTCTTTTTGGCGAAAGTGTCGTGCGGCGAACGTGTCTTCTGCGTATGTGTTTTCAGCGAATATGTTTTCGGCAAGAGGACCGGTCACTATATTTTAGACAGCATTTATCTATTTATCATCTTATTATTCGCATAACTGGAAAAGTGGCAAGCCAAATTGCCTGAAATTTGGTGGGACGATTGTTAAATGTCGAATAACCATCTGGTAGAATGTTGGATCCAGTTGAAATTCAAGGTCAAGATCATTTATAACTCAAAAGGAATTGAACCATATTGCATTAAACTGGTTCGGACGTTTGTTTAATATCTAGGAAACATTTTGTTAGATTTTGGGAACGATCGTGTCAAAGGCCAAAATCAAGATCAAGGCCATTTATAACTCAACAACTCAAGAAGTGTGCAACCATCTTGCCTGAAGTTTGGTGGAACGATTGGCCAATGTCCAGGAACCAGTTTATTAGATTTCGGGAACGAACAGTTCAAATGTTGAGGGCAAGGTCATTAATAAGCGGTGGCGAAGGTATGCGCTCTACCAAGTGCACGTAATCTAGTTTTAACTTAAATACCATTTCCTACGTCGATTTCACTCACATAAATCAGTTTGATTATAACTGAGGGTAATACGTCGAAACACACTTATAATCCAGCTTCGAAATAAGCTCTCTGAACCTTTGCTTCATTGTAAACCTACAATAGACCTACTGTAGGCCTACAATAGACCTACTGTAGGCCTAGAATAGACCTACTGTAGGCCTTCAATAGACCTACTGTAGGACAACAATAGACCAACTGTAGGCCTTCAATAGACCTACTGTAGGCCTACAATAGATCTACTGTAAGCCTTCAATAGACCTACTGTAGGACAACAATAGACCTACTGTAGGCATATAATAGATCTATGGTATATATCCTAAAATAGATCTACGATACAACTACAATAGCTCTACGTTACAACTACAATAGATCTACGGTACACCTAAAAAAGATCTACGATACAATTACAATAGATCTACCTTACAACTACAATAGATCTACTGTAGACATTCAATAGCATTACAGTAGGACTGAATTGGTCTCCTATGGTAGACATAGACAAACACCTATTTCAACTGGGAGCTTACTAATACTTACTGCGGTCCTACCATGTATTTCAAACATCAAACTTAAAATAATACTTCACACATTAACCGAAACAATTTTCAATAATAAAAATATTTAATTATATTATAATATCAGTGTAAAACACATGAATTCAACTGGTTCATAATTGTACAATATCTGATGAGACACTGAAAGCCGGTCCAATGATGTACTTAAGGACCCATAGATTTGATATCTAATCAGTTAAGAGAATGAACTGAGGATCTTCCTTCTATCTCTGCCTTATCAGTCTCTCTCTCTCTCTCTCTCTCAATCACTGTCTTGACTGTTTCTATGAGCCACCCAGAGGAAAGTTATGGTGGGCCAATGAATATTGTCAAAGAATTACATTTAGTCTTCAGTGGCCCAACCTTAATTTTGTAAAATAGTAAACATTTAAAAAATAAAAAAGAGAAATACAATCATTGATATATTTCAATAATAATTGATTAGGTTAATCTGTGCTATATTTGAAACATGATTATAATGTTAATGGTCGATTTTATGCATATAAGGTAAACACTTCATTTTTATTATCTCTTTTCATGGAATATAAATCGGATGAATTTCAATTGCATTGGATTTGACACCCCAAGAATGCTCCCTTCTGCCAATTGTCATTTTGAAGAAATTAAGTAATTAAGTGTGATAATAGTTTATTTAACATCTGAAAATAAATGCATAATCAGATATCTGAAGGTCTTGAATATAAAAGTTTACTGAATTGTTCACTCTATTCACTGCGAGTTCTAACTCATTCAAAAAGTTCTAACACATTCAAAAAGTTCTAACTCATTCAAAAAGTTCTAACACATTCAAAAAGTTCTAACTCATTCACAAAGTTCTAACACATTCAAAAAGTTCTAACTCATTCAAAAAGTTCTAACACATTCAAAAAGTTCTAACTCATTCAAAAAGTTCTAACACATTCAAAGATTCTAACTCATTCAAAAAGTTCTAACTCATTTAAAAAGTTCTAACTCATTCAAAAAGTTCTAACTCATTTAAAAAAGTTCTAACACATTCAAAAAGTTCTAACTCATTCAAAAAGTTCTAACTCATTCAAAAATTTCTAACTCATTCAAAAAGTTCTAACTCATTCAAAAAGTTCTAACACATTCAAAAAGTTCTAACTCATTTAAAAAGTTCTAACTCATTCAAAAAGTTCTAACTCATTCAAAAAGTTCTAACGCATTCAAAAAGTTCTAACTCATTCAAAAAGTTCTAACACATTCAAAAAGTTCTAACTCATTCAAAAAGTTCTAACTCATTCAAAAAGTTCTAACTCATTCAAAAAGTTCTAACTCATTCAAAAAGTTCTAACTCATTCAAAAAGTTCTAACTCATTCAAAAAGTTCTAACACATTCAAAGATTCTAACTCATTCAAAAAGTTCTAACTCATTCAAAAAGTTCTAACTCATTTAAAAAGTTCTAACTCAATCAAAAAGTTCTAACTCATTTAAAAAAGTTCTAACACATTCAAAAAGTTCTAACACATTCAAAAAGTTCTAACTCATTCAAAAATTTCTAACTCATTCAAAAAGTTCTAACTCATTCAAAAAGTTCTAACACATTCAAAAAGTTCTAACTCATTCAAAAAGTTCTAACTCATTCAAAAAGTTCTAACTCATTTAAAAAGTTCTAACTCATTCAAAAAGTTCTAACTCATTTAAAAAAGTTCTAACACATTCAAAAAGTTCTAACACATTCAAAAAGTTCTAACTCATTCAAAAAGTTCTAACTCATTCAAAAATTTCTAACTCATTCAAAAAGTTCTAACTCATTCAAAAAGTTCTAACGCATTCAAAAAGTTCTAACACATTCAAAAAGTTCTAACGCATTCAAAAAGTTCTAACACATTCAAAAAGTTCTAACTCATTCAAAAAGTTCTAACACATTCAAAAAGTTCTAACTCATTCAAAAAGTTCTAACTCATTCAAAAAGTTCTAACTCATTTAAAAAGTTCTAACTCATTCAAAAAGTTCTAACTCATTCAAAAAGTTCTAACACATTCAAAAAGTTCTAACACATTCAAAAAGTTCTAACTCATTCAAAAAGTTCTAACTCATTCAAAAAGTTCTAACTCATTCAAAAAGTTCTAACTCATTCAAAAAGTTCTAACTCATTCAAAAAGTTCTAACACATTCAAAAAGTTCTAACTCATTCAAAAAGTTCTAACTCATTCAAAAAGTTCTAACTCATTTAAAAAGTTCTAACTCATTCAAAAAGTTCTAACTCATTCAAAAAGTTCTAACACATTCAAAAAGTTCTAACACATTCAAAAAGTTCTAACACATTCAAAAAGTTCTAACACATTCAAAAAGTTCTAACACATTCAAAAAGTTCTAACTCATTCAAAAAGTTCTAACTCATTCAAAAAGTTCTAACTCATTCAAAAAGTTCTAACACATTCAAAGATTCTAACTCACTCAAAAAGTTCTAACTCATTCAAAAAGTTCTAACACATTCAAAAAGTTCTAACTCATTCAAAAAGTTCTAACACATTCAAAGATTCTAACTCACTCAAAAAGTTCTAACTCATTCAAAAAGTTCTAACACATTCAAAAAGTTCTAACTCATTCAAAAAGTTCTAACTCATTCAAAAAGTTCTAACTCATTTAAAAAGTTCAAACTCATTCAAAAAGTTCTAACTCATTCAAAAAGTTCTAACACATTCAAAAAGTTCTAACACATTCAAAAAGTTCTAACTCATTCAAAAAGTTCTAACACATTCAAAAAGTTTTAACTCATTCAAAAAGTTCTAACTCATTCAAAAAGTTCTAACACATTCAAAAAGTTCTAACTCATTCAAAAAGTTCTAACTCATTCAAGAAGTTCTAACTCATTTAAAAAGTTCTAACTCATTCAAAAAGTTCTAACACATTCAAAAAGTTCTAACACATTCAAAAAGTTCTAACACATTCAAAAAGTTCTAACACATTCAAAAAGTTCTAACACATTCAAAAAGTTCTAACACATTCAAAAAGTTCTAACACATTCAAAAAGTTCTAACTCATTCAAAAAGTTCTAACTCATTCAAAAAGAAATAACTCATTCAAAAAGTTCTAACACATTCAAAAAGTTCTAACACATTCAAAAAGTTCTAACTCATTCAAAAAGAAATAACTCATTCAAAAAGTTCTAACTCATTCAAAAAGTTCTAACACATTCAAAAAGTTCTAACACATTCAAAAAGTTCTAACACATTCAAAAAGTTCTAACACATTCAAAAAGTTCTAACACATTCAAAAAGTTCTAACTCATTCAAAAAGTTCTATCTCATTCAAAAAGTTCTAACTCATTCAAAAAGTTCTAACTCATTCAAAAAGTTCTAACTCATTCAAAAAGTTCTAACTCATTCAAAAAGTTCTAACACATTCAAAGATTCTAACTCATTCAAAAAGTTCTAACTCATTTAAAAAGTTCTAACTCAATCAAAAAGTTCTAACTCATTTAAAAAAGTTCTAACACATTCAAAAAGTTCTAACACATTCAAAAAGTTCTAACACATTCAAAAAGTTCTAACTCATTCAAAAATTTCTAACTCATTCAAAAAGTTCTAACTCATTCAAAAAGTTCTAACACATTCAAAAAGTTCTAACTCATTTAAAAAGTTCTAACTCATTCAAAAAGTTCTAACGCATTCAAAAAGTTCTAACACATTCAAAAAGTTCTAACTCATTTAAAAAGTTCTAACTCATTTAAAAAGTTCTAACTCATTCAAAAAGTTCTAACACATTCAAAGATTCTAACTCATTCAAAAAGTTCTAACTCATTCAAAAAGTTCTAACTCATTTAAAAAGTTCTAACTCATTCAAAAAGTTCTAACTCATTTAAAAAAGTTCTAACACATTCAAAAAGTTCTAACACATTCAAAAAGTTCTAACTCATTCAAAAAGTTCTATAGAACTCATTCAAAAATTTCTAACTCATTCAAAAAGTTCTAACTCATTCAAAAAGTTCTAACACATTCAAAATGTTCTAACTCATTTAAAAAGTTCTAACTCATTCAAAAAGTTCTAACTCATTCAAAAAGTTCCTACGCATTCAAAAAGTTCTAACACATTCAAAAAGTTCTAACTCATTCAAAAAGTTCTAACGCATTCAAAAAGTTCTAACACATTCAAAAAGTTCTAACTCATTCAAAAAGTTCTAACACATTCAAAAAGTTCTAACTCATTCAAAAAGTTCTAACTCATTCAAAAAGTTCTAACTCATTTTAAAAGTTCTAACTCATTCAAAAAGTTCTAACTCATTCTAAAAGTTCTAACACATTCAAAAAGTTCTAACATATTCAAAAAGTTCTAACTCATTCAAAAAGTTCTAACACATTCAAAAAGATCTAACTCATTCAAAAAGTTCTAACTCATTCAAAAAGTTCTAACTCATTCAAAAAGTTCTAACACATTCAAAAAGTTCTAACTCATTCAAAAAGTTCTAACTCATTCAAAAAGTTCTAACTCATTTAAAAAGTTCTAACTCATTCAAAAAGTTCTAACTCATTCAAAAAGTTCTAACACATTCAAAAAGTTCTAACACATTCAAAAAGTTCTAACACATTCAAAAAGTTTTAACACATTCAAAAAGTTCTAACACATTCAAAAAGTTCTAACTCATTCAAAAAGTTCTAACTCATTCAAAAAGTTCTAACACATTCAAAAAGTTCTAACACATTCAAAAAGTTCTAACTCATTCAAAAAGTTCTAACACATTCAAAAAGTTCTAACACATTCAAAAAGTTCTAACTCATTCAAAAAGTTCTAACACTTTCAAAAAGTTCTAACTCATTCAAAAAGTTCTAACACATTCAAAAAGTTCTAACACATTCAAAAAGTTCTAACTCATTCAAAAAGTTCTAACACATTCAAAAAGTTCTAACACATTCAAAAAGTTCTAACTCATTCAAAAAGAAATAACTCATTCAAAAAGTTCTTACTCATTCAAAAAGTTCTAACACATTCAAAAAGTTCTAACACATTCAAAAAGTTCTAACACATTCAAAAAGTTCTAACTCATTCAAAAAGTTCTAACACATTCAAAGATTCTAACTCACTCAAAAAGTTCTAACTCATTCAAAAAGTTCTAACACATTCAAAAAGTTCTAACTCATTCAAAAAGTTCTAACTCATTTAAAAAGTTCTAACTCATTTAAAAAGTTCTAACTCATTCAAAAAGTTCTAACTCATTCAAAAAGTTCTAACACATTCAAAAAGTTCTAACACATTCAAAAAGTTCTAACTCATTCAAAAAGTTCTAACACATTCAATAAGTTCTAACTCATTCAAAAAGTTCTAACACATTCAAAAAGTTCTAACACATTCAAAGATTCTAACTCACTCAAAAAGTTCTAACACATTCAAAAAGTTCTAACACATTCAAAAAGTTCTAACTCATTCAAAAAGAAATAACTCATTCAAAAAGTTCTAACTCATTCAAAAAGTTCTAACACATTCAAAAAGTTCTAACACATTCAAAAAGTTCTAACACATTCAAAAAGTTCTAACACATTCAAAAAGTTCTAACACATTCAAAAAGTTCTAACTCATTCAAAAAGTTCTAACTCATTCAAAAAGTTCTAACTCATTCAAAAAGTTCTAAATAGGTTCTATCACATTCAAACAAGTATTCCTTAAACCTATTCATCATCATTGCAATTTTAAAAAAGAAGATTAAACTCTATGTAATATCCCATACTCATTGAGTTAATCCCCTTATGTACATTTCAAGTGAGTAAATACCTCGCACATTGAGGTCATTTTGGATTAAATAGTACCTCTCATTTAAAAGTAACGAGGTAAAATTAGCTAATAGAGATTTTTCACTTAGTACGTATATGAAAAATCTCTAGATTAATTAGCAGATAAATAGGATTTAATTCTCTAAGCACACATCGTATTTGGCATTGAATAGAGTTTGATGCCACAATAAAAGCTCCAGAGGCGGTAATTAATTAGGTTTTTCTTGATCGTCAGCAGAGAGCAGTTGCTGTGGTCTTAAATCATTAAATTCTCTTAATGATTTAGTGAAGTAATCACAGAGTTAAAAGTTATGATAGACATTACTATTTCACCAATTTAATTTATAAATCAGAAATTTATACTGATAGAGTTAATAATCAAATATTTTTATATGGATTTTAATATTATATAATCGAAGCAAATATATACTTTTATTATAATCGATACAAACACATATTCATGGAGAACCGTGAAATTTTAAAAGAAGTCCTTACTATATCTTATATGGCCCCGATAACTATTATGGTAAAAGATTGTACTGTTCAGAATGTTGTATGTAATCTTCGATGGCTTCAACATAATTTTCTCTCTGGGTAGGTACTCCAATTAGTGTTTTGATGGTAGAAATACCTACATCACTGAATATGGCAGCAGAGTCTCTGTTTCATTCCAATGCTCTCTATTGTTAACTTTTATTTTGATGCACTGACTAATGGTTCAAATTGGCGTTAAGGGTATTCATTTGATGATTGAATTGCAACACTTCACTTTGTAATGAATGACGCTTTGAATTTAAAGTTATTGATTCATTAATAATTAATTAATTTTAACTTATTTGGAGTTATCCCAATTGCCATATTGCTAACTTATAATGCACTTTAGTACGAGCGGTCATGGTCAGATTGTTTAAATAATCATAATAGACATTCATCTTGGATAGTTAAAAGAAAGTGGCAAGCTATAAGATTGAGAAATACGATATGTTTAAAAAAAATAATATAATTTGATCAATCATATCACTGGAGATCTCTCCCAGGTAAAAAGTTATGGCAGGGCCATAGATTATCAAGTGAGACCGAAGCTTTGACACTATATGTTATTTTGAAATTCACTTTTTTTGCATTAACATTAAATCTAACATAATGTAAAAACTAGATGATGGGCACTTGTAGAGCACATACCTTCGCTGCCGCTTTTAAATGGCCTAGTCCATTCAAAATTTTGCTTTGAATTATAAATGACCTTTGACCTTGACCTTTAACCGTTCCCCTCAACAATCTAATCAAATGGTTCCTGGACACAGGACAATATTATTGTTTCATCAAATTTCAGGAAATTTGGTTGAATACATTTTATATATAAATGACCTAGACCTTTACCTTTCACCTGATCGCTCCCAAAATCAAATGATTTGGTTCCTCTTTATTGACCAATCGTCCCACCAAATTTCAAGTAATTTGAGTTATAAATGACCTTGACCTTTGACTAGATCTCTCCCACAATTTTACCAGATGGTTCCTGAACATTGACTCTAGGAAATTTGGTTGAACACTTTGAGTTATGCGATTGATGATAAATAGACAAGATGAATAAGATGACGAAGAAAAAAATAAGTACTGCCTAAAACCTTACCTTCTGCAATTTGCAATGGTAATAATGAGGTATATTTGAAAAATACCATATTTTTCTGAAATTAAATTGCCTATCACTTTAGCTATTCACACTGCAATAATTATTGTCATATGAAGCATTGAAATGTAAATGGTCTAATTTGTCAAGTATTGCAATTGGTATCTCCTCTACCCATTCACTGGGAGTCAATATCAATCTGCCTGTGTTAAGTCTAATTAAATGGGAATTTGAAAATCATTGCATCTCTATTCTGTTCACAGATAATAAGTTTGATTCACGCACAATAATGACTTTCGATTTTAATAGAGTGGGAGCTATTCTACGAAGTATCCAAAAAGAAACAGTCACTGTATGAAATACATATCATATATTCATATGTTATTGACTAGTTTTTATGTTATTGTAAATTTTGTTGATCAAATTTGCTCCCAGGATTAAACTACAAATAGAATAATAATAAAATAAGTAGGTATTTATATTATATACTTTTGAAGAGGGATTAGAATTTTAGAGACACCGTATTCGTATATATTGTTTCTTATTGGTAGTCCTTTATTATTACGCATAAGAACTTACAAATTTGTTAGTTATTATTTGTAATGAAATAGTATATATAATAAAAATTTCAACTATTAGTTTTGTTCATTTTTTCTTCTACTTAATAAAATTTGTACAAAGTGCAGTTATCAAACATAATTTTCAATTGTCCTTCAAAGCAAACAATAAGACTTATTTACAGTGATTCGGAATACACTAAATACAGTACATAAAAATACCAGCCATAAAAGCATTTTATTCAATATTTACATTAAAAATAACATGAAAACATGGAAGTATCTTGTTACGATGTACCGACTGAAATTTATTGACTCTCATAAAGAAAACACGAAGTGAGATAAAAGAAAAACAGAGTGCAAACGCTTCTGTTAGAACTGTTTGCTCAAACATATGATATGAATATCAGAATAATAACAAGAATGATTGTTTTTATCTAACCTGCTATATATACTGTTAATGTTAGAACAATGACATACTTTCTAAAATATACTTATATATAATAAAATAAAATGGTTAAAATCATTCACTATTATTTTTTTAATAAGTAACTCAATAATAACTCCATTGAATGTATAATACATTATAAGAGCATTGTGAAATATAATCCTACACTGCCTATATTAAATAATGGTACATTAACTTAAGTAAATATATATAATATAATATATGTCACTACTAATAATTCTTTTATATTACGTGTGATGGAAGGAAGAGGAGAAATTCAGTCCAATGGGTCTTTTTGAGGACAAAGTGCAACAATCAGCCCATTGTTAGACACAATGGGCTACCTTAGCCTCATATAAAACACATTCCGAGTACGTGCACGCGTGACTCGCAAATTACGGCAAACCTCTCTTTGGGTCTTTTAAATCATCGAGATGTGACGTTACAGTTGATAGTAAATCAACTAGTAAATATTTGATATTCTTTGTATTTTAATTAATAAAAAGTAAATTATTCGAACCGTACCTGTAGGTACATTTTGATTATTTTATTAATTTACGATTGAAGTTATCTTTCTTAGTTAATCTTACTTGTTGATATTTGTAGAATGAATCATTGGAATGTAAATTTTAGGTAATAGATATTGATTGAACTATCCTTGTAGAAAATTTCGAAATAAACATTAAACAATGTTTACATCTCATTTCCTAATATTTATATTTATTGCTACTCGAATTCATACTTTTGCATATTTATTCATATTATTTATGCATAATATTTATGGCTGAAGATTCATCTGCAGGCATAAAATTTGAGTTATCTGCTACAGCCGACAAGACAGCTCTAAGTTAGTGAATTAGCTTCTCAACTTGTCCCTAAGTCCATTCATAAATAGGAGGCTGAATACATAGAAGTTTGCTGAGAGTCTGAGGCATGGCTTCCAAATCCTCACTGTGTATAGTTATAGTAATGCTAAGAACCACTGCCAATTGGAACACATGGTGAGTGGTAACCTCTTTGGTGAGTGGTGGTCTTTCTTGGTGAGTGGTGACCTCTCTTCTTGGTGAGTGGCAGCATGGTGAAGGGGAACCTCTTTGGTAAGTGGTGGTCTTTCTTGGTGAGTGGTGACCTCTCTTCTTGGTGAGTGGTAGCATGGTGAGTGACAACCTCTTTGGTGAGTGGTAGTCTTTCTTGGTGAGTGGTGACCTCTCTTCTTGGTGAGTGGCAGCATGGTGAGTGGTAACCTCTTTGGTGAGTGGTGGTCTTTCTTGGTGAGTGGTGACCTCTCTTCTTGGTGAGTGGCAGCATGGTGAGTGGTAACCTCTCATGGTGATTTGCATCATGGTGAGTGGTGATTGGAATGTGGTGATCTCTCATGGTGGGTGGGAACATTGTGAATGGTGACCTCCCATGGTGAATTTCAACATGGTGAGTGATGACCTCTCATGGTGAGTGGTGACCTTTCATGGTGATTGGTAACCAATCATGGTGAATTGCAGCATGGTGAGTGGTGATTGGAATGTGGTGAGTGGTGATCTCTCATGGTGTGTGGGAACATTGTGAATGATGACCTCCCATATGGTGAGTGATGACCTTAAATTATGAGTGGTAATCTCTAATGGTGAGTGGTGACCCTTCATGATGAGTAGTGACCTCTCATGGTGAATGGTGACCCTTCATTGTGAGTGGTGACATCTCGTAGTGAGTCAACAATGGTGGCATATAACATTTTATTTCGAGATGAAAAAGCTTTTAAACTATTCATAAATCGTCTCAAACACTTTAATTCTATAGAGGCAATGACTACTTTCAAATAAGCAGATGTTATATTATACAGGGTGTCGCAGAAGTCGCGCACATGTAGAGTTTTAGGAAGAACATTTCTATGAATAAAAAATAGAGGACAGTTTTATGAAAAAAATGAAACTTGTGACAATGCAGACTGCAGAGGGTGAACAATTTGAGTATCTGTTCATATGTATTTTTGTAAATTCTACTACACATGGCGTGCAACTTCTACATATAGCGTGCGATCTGTATAACATATATTTAAAAAGAGAAATATGTATAATAGAGTAGTTGTAATGCGCGAATCATCTAACAAAGATTTGTGTATTTTGAAGTAGAGTGACATAACTGTTCAATTTTACATAACAATAAAAAATAAATGGTAACTGTGACAATCCAGAATTGTTCCTCGAGTAGGCAGGTACTACATTTCGTGAACGAAGTCATTTGTGTGGATAATTCACGAGGATGACCAATGATATATGTAAAGATATATATCCTGTTGAATGGGCCATTAAGCTTCATAACTTCATCTTAATGCCTTTACTATACTTGTCATTGATATGGTTAACTGCTGTCGTTATTCATTCTATCGGTGATTAAGTAAGTACGTGAAAAACTAAATTAATAGAGTCCTCTTTTATTCACCATGAAATATGGCACTGACCGAGTCCTTTATTGATTCCTATGCTACATATTATTCACGTGCAATGACTGTGTCGAGCCTTCATTATCTTGAATTAATTATAAAATTCCTTACTATATACCTTTAACGACACAGCTAAAGAATATCACACTGTGAATATAAATTAGTTCATCCTGCATACCTTCCTGTACCGTTAATGTAACTAGTTTGCTATCACATGGTGTACCGTTCATCAAACTATGGATCATGATGCCTTTTATTTTTCATGATTTATTGGTCATATAAATGCTACCGCATATACAGATTATTATACACTGATAAAAAGGTAATTATATAATATAGTAATAATAGCTATGAATGGCTAAAGATGTATTGCATTGTGAATTATATCAATGCAGATTTCCATCTACATGTGCATATTTAAAATAAATGACTCCTTCCACTTGAATACATTATATGATTGAGTATTATTCCCCTGTCAGTGAATCAGGCACAAATGGCTGACCAATATATAGTTGAGACTGCTATAAAAAGTAACCAATTTAGATAAATTCAGCGCTGCCTTATATATTTAGCTACATGCAATCATATACATACATAATACATCACATATGGAAAATTGAGATATCATTTGCATTACTTTACTTTGAAGCTATAAACTTTCAGTTAAAAGAGTTTTTATGATGAATAGCAGATTCTTTGTTGGTACAAACCAAAAACTTATAAACAATTAAAAAAGAACTTCTCAAGGAAGACAAAGTTAAATATTCTTAATCAAGTTTATTATCTAGTAAACGCAATTGTATAACAGTCCTTCGAGGAACTGTAAGATAAAATATATAGAAAATATATCAAAAAGTCCTTTACAAAATAG